>ML244498.1:0-40537 GCA_005239495.1 Nicotiana undulata
ATTATATTTTTAGTGATTTTCAAAGAAAAACCAAGATTTGAAAACTACCATTTTATATTACTAATTTTTATATTTTGGCACTACTTTTATTTAAAGTTAAAGTTTGGAAACTTGAAAATCATTTGAGAGGTTGTTATAGTTAGGCCTGAAAAAGGCGGCTGAGTTATTTCATTGTTGTTGCAGTACTTTATTATTTGTTTAGATTTCCTTCTTGCTTTATATTTATTGTCTCAGTTATATTTTTCTTGTTCGTGTAGAATTATTTTATTGTGTTATTGTATATATTATTGTCACCGGTTACATGTTGTTAATGCCCCGCCGTAGCCTCATCACTTCTTCGTCGAGGTTAGGCTCGGCACTTACTCAATACATGGGGTCGGTTGTACTGATACTACACTCTGTGCACTTTTGCACAAATCCAAGTATCGGCCAACAATAGAGATTTTTAGAGCAGCTATCTATTTTCTGGGGATACGAGGTATATCTGCCGGCGTTCGCAGATCCCGTGAGTCTTCTCTTAGTTTGTAGAGACTACCTTATATTTTTCTCAAAACAATTGTATTATTTTTTTCAGCCCATTATTTGTAGTAATCTTAGAAGTTCGTGAATTGTGACACCAGACCCTGGGTAGTCTTAGAGTTATGAATTTAATTAATTCGTGGTTCGGTTTATTAAATTGTTATTATTTTATCTATGAAATTATTCATCGACAACCATTAAATTCAGTTTATTTTATTATGTCTAAATGAATAATTAATGCAAAGTAGTTAATCGAATTATAACTTTGGCTTGCCTAGTAAGTGTGGTGTTATGCGCCATCACGATCCCTAAGGTTGGGAATTTGGGTCGTGACAATTTTAACTCTAGAAATTACTATTTCTCATATCTTAACATAAAAGCTTTTCGGTGTCACGCCCGCACTGCGCACGCAAATCGAGGTATTTAAAATTAGTCTTTTTATGGATAATAAGCCTAGAGTTGGGTCTAAATTATTAAAATGACCCATTGGGTCATCACAAATTACTATAAGGCAAAGAGATTGGCTTCCAAGTTAGGACTTTCTTCAGAGAGAATTGATTATTGTGAAAAGGTTGCATATTGTATTATAAGGATGATGGAAATTTAGAGAATTGTAAATTTTGTGGAATGTCTCGCTTTAAACAGCTTTCCAGCGGGAATAAGGTTGCGTTTAAGTCTATGCATTATTTACCTCTTATACCAAGGCTAAAAAAGTTATATGCATCGATGAGTTCCGCTCCACACATGAGATGGCACTATGAAAATAAAAGGCCACCTGATGTTCTATGTCATCCATCTGATGGAGAGGCCACCTGTAAATGTTTCTATCATTGTCTTACAGGTTTTATCCTTCTAGACCGGCTGCAAATGCAATTTCAGCTGCCATTAGGCAGGTTTATAATGGTGCCTTCCCGACTTGGACGAGTATTCCACATAGTCAGCAGCAAGCGATGCTTAATGAGTTTATGGTACATATACATTGTTTATAGAAAACTATATATCTATCTAACTTTATTTATCTACTAACACTATATATATTTTGATTGCAGAAAAGGTGCACATGGTGCTCCGACGAAGATCATGTTATTAGAGGCAATTTTGAAAAGAGGATTGCTCATCGATTATCAGACGCGTTCTCTGATGCTCGGGGAAAAGGTGAAAAGCCTGGTTGGGTTTTACCAGACCAGTGGAAAGATCTTCTTAAATACGGGGCCACTGAGGAATTTAAAAAGAAAAGCGAACAGACAAAAGTCGCTTGTAATTCTGAGAAAGGTGGCTCGTTGCACACTTGTGGTTCAGTGTCTATGGGGACTACTAAGAGGAGATTGGTAATTATTTAGAGATCTAAGTCTTGATTTTTTCTAACATTACTTGAATTATTGACTCTTTTTGTTTCATTTGTAGGAAGCTGCTCTTATAATTACGTTGAATGCCATGGTACATGTTTGTAAATAAAGAGAACTTTTGACGCATTTTCAAGGCCCAATTGTAAATAAATTTGCCATGTCTGCTTTAATAATATCTTTGTTGCCCCGCTTTTGTAACTTATTATATCAATTGCTATTACATATTTTACTGAATAAGTGAAACTTTGAGGCTTTTTGAAGGCCCAACATACGGGTTGCTGAATCTACATTTGCTTCTTTAGTTTAAGTTCTGTATTGATTATGGTGGGCCCACTAAAGGGGGTTTGGCATGGTATGACAATGTCCTCATAATTGACAGGAAATAGCTCTAGTTATAGATATTGGCATCAAATATCCCATAAATGTATATCACACTTTGTTTTTTAAAATATATATTAAATTTTTTCCCTTCTTTTGTATCTAAAATATAAAATGATAAATAGAATTATTTAAAATTTATTTTTATCTCTATATCAATGTATATCATAACTAAAATAATTGTATTATTTATATATCACAGTGTATAACACATCAAATAATGTGTACCAAATATATATTACAACTTTATTTTATTCTTTGTATATATCAAAATGTATATAAAAAATCTCACATCAAAATGTAAAAAATATATATTTTTTTCTTTGTATATTCCAGTGTATCACACATAGTTTCTTGTGGATATACACTAATATATTTTCTAGAGATATAATGATATACAAAATGAGAATTAGATATATTATTTGTATATCATCGTGGATCATATTAATAATGTGTACATAAACAAAATGTAGCTTGTCTGAGTATGTAAACTATGTGCTGGATACGATAACAAATAAGCCTTCTACATTAGTCAATTCTTCTTCCACGAGGGACTTCAATGAAGCAAGATTTTTTGATTTCCCGTTCATCGTATCGATCGACCTAGACCTCGTACCTGTCCCTGATGAAAGTCAGGATGAAACCTTAAAAGTTTTATGTTTGTACAACACATTTTTGATTGAAAATTCAAGTTCAAGACGACTCCACATGTGTATCCCTATTGTATCCCGTGTATATCTTTGTGTACATCAGTGATATCTCATGTATATCATGTGTAGCTCTGTATATCCATAAAGATTTGTGTTATATATACGATATGCAATGTGATATAAACGGGCGTCCATAAATAAATTATGTTGTATACACGATATATAAGTTGATATACACAGATGTCCTTAAAAACCTGTGTGAATATACACTAATGTACACGATATACAACGTGATATACATATGTCGCAGTTGAATTTTTAGGTCTGATTTTTTTACCTGAAACCAGTCTAATTCACTTCTAATCTTGCTCAAATTTTGTATATAGCCTCGTTTAGGTATTTTCAACCAATTTTAATTACACCCACTCGTTCAATCCAACCACAAAAAGAAGAGAGAAGAAAAACAAAGTTGAAATATTTTTTTTTAATCTTAGTTTTTGCTTCTGATTTTCTCTGATGTGAGATCAACCTCACCTTTTCATCCCACTAAGAAATAGAAGAAGAAATACAAGGAGATAAAGGGGGAGGGAAGCCAAAAGAAGCGAGTAGTTTTTTTTTTGAGAGAGAATATATTAAAGAGTAGTTTTTTAGGATTTTCCTATATAACGCCAATTGTTTGGGGCTATCTTTGCCAAATAAGGCTAAAAAAATGCCAATTCCTATTATATTTTTTTTAGGATTTGTCTATATGTGTTCTTATTGCTTCTACTGTGATGATATCATATTACAAACACTTTATTTTTGAGTTCTTACAAGTTGTATTTTATAGTTTTATTCTATGTAACTTTTGAATAGTTATGTACTCTCATAATATCAATTATTTGTTACTATATTTAGATCAATTATTATTTGAGGAAGAGAGAAGCTTTGTAGTTTACTTGCATCACAGAATATATTATAAGATAGTTCTAAAAATAAAAAAAGAATCTCAAATAAAAATGGTAGAGAAAATTAAGGCTAACAATAGTTTTAAAAAAAAATCTTAAATAAAGCAATAATTTACAATGCTAAATGTAAGGTAAAATTTCTATATTATAAGAAGCGCCTAAGAACAGCTGAAGCAGACATCGCTTCGTTGACATGCATGCTTTAGCTAAAATAAATTTGTCACTGTTTCTATATAATTACGTTGAATGCCATCGTGTATGTTTGTAAATAAAGGGAACTTTTGACGCCTTTTCAAGGCTCAATTGTCAGGCCATGTTTGCTTTAATCAACATCTTTGTTGCCCCCGCTTTTATATTTGTAACTTGTTATATCAATTGCCATCACATATTTTAGTGAATAAGTGGAAATTTGAGGCTTTTTGAAGACCCAACATACATGTTGCGGAAACTACATTTGCTTTTTTAGTTTAAAGTTCTGTATTGATTATGGTAAGCCCACAAAATTCTTATTTTTTATATAGGAAAGATTTTTCATTAAACAAAAACACTAGGGATTACAATACTAGTTATGATCCTGTGGATTGCTTCTACTGACACCGATGATATCATATTACCAACACATTTTTTAGGGAACTAATTGTGATGATCCAAAAGGTCATCTCGTATATTTCTAGCTAAATCTGTGATCCGAGTTCATGAGAAACTCTTTATATCTCACCACGATTTGTGCGTGCAGCCCGGGCGTGTAGTCAGGAAGTCGTTATGTGGAAAAATGATAAAAACAATAATTTTGTGTTAAAAATTGAAAAAAAGTTGACTTTGGTCAATATTTTTGGTAAACGGACCCGAACTCGTGATTTGACGGTCCCGGAGGTCCGTAGAAAAATATGAGACTTGGGCGTATGCCCGGAATTGAATTCCCAGGTCCCAAGTCCGAGAAATGGATTTTTAAAGGAAATTATTTTCTGAAACATATAAAGGTTTTTGAAAATGAAATTATATGTGAAACCCGAGGTATCGGGCCTGTATTATGGTTACGAAGCTCGGTACAGGTCCAATATAATATATTTGTTATGTCTGTGAAGTTTGGTAAGAAACGGACTTCGTTTGATGTGATTCGGATAAAAAACACAAAATTTGAAGTTTAAGGAAGTTTTGATAAATTTCATGAATTTTAGAATTTAATTTGTTGTTTTTGATGTTATCTTGGTGGTTTAATTACCCGAATAAGTCCGTAGGATGTTTATGCGGTGGACTGCATAATTGGTTTGGAGCCCCGAGGGCTCGGGTGAGTTTTGGATAGGTGTCAAGATGTTTTGGAACTCAAAAATCTAGTGTTTATTGTTGTCTTCTGGTGTCGCATAGGTTCAATCACGAACACATAGAACTATCTTGGGAGGGGGTGGGATTGTTCTGTGCGAACGCACCATATCAAGTGCAAACGCGGAGCACAAGATTGTTACTCTACGCAAACGCACTCAAGGGGGTGTGAACGCACAAGAGTAGAGAGGGGACCTGGGGGCTGGGTGTGTTTTACCCTGTGCGAACGCGGCCCTTAGCACGCGAACGCATAGGCCAAATCAGTTAAGCCTTCTCGAACGCGGTCAAGGGGTCGCGAACGCATAGAGGAATATTAGCCCAGTGATTTTTAAAGCCAAAAACAGAATCAATACGGGAACTTTCACCATTTTTCATAAACTTCTTCTCCACGCCTCTTAGGCGATTTTTGAAGAACCTCTTCACCATAACCTCATAGGTATGTAATCCTAACCTCTTTTTCTTCCATTTTTATCAACACCCACTAGATTCTAGGCCTAAAAACATGAGATTAAGGGTAGAAAATTAGGGATTTGGGGTAGAGTTAGGGCTTTTTGATTATTTGGGAATTTGACCTCTTTTTGGGGTTGAATTTCAAAATAAATTATATATTCGGGCTCGTGGGTAAATGGATGATCGTATTTTGGTCCGAACCTTGTGTTTTGACCAAGCGGGTCCGGGGTCAATTTTTGAAATTTTGGGAAATCTATAATTAAGCATTGGAATTGAATTGTTAGGCATTTATTGATGTTATTGGGTCAATTACGTCTAGATACGATTGATTTGGAGTCGGGTTCGAAAGAAAAAGCGGTTCTAGAGGCTTGATTTGGATCCTTGGAGTCGAGGTAAGTGTTTTACTTAGCTTGAGGGAATAAGTGTTGACTCTTATTTGCTACGTGTTTATTCCATGTACAATGTATAGGTGAGGTGACGAGTGCCTATATGTTGTGGTCAAGCATGGACGTGAGTCGAATATGAATAATTATGTGATTTTCATTTAAGTTTACTGTGTTTATGGATTTGATATCATTTGGTAGTTATTCATTTGATGGAAATTCTCAGTTGTGAGTGTTGTTGAGTAATTGTTCGATTGAGGAATATGTTGGTAAGTAGTATATCTGTGTAGGTTTGGTTATAGCTGTGTCCCTTGCCGGGACGGTATTACTCTTGTTGATTATTCCTGTGTATTTAAGGTTTCTTATTGTTGATTTTCCTGTCAATTGCCATGTTTATGTTTATTTATGCACGAGGGGACATTCCGTGCCGTGTTATTGATATTTATGCACGAGGGGACATTCCGTGCCATGTTTATGTTTATTTATGCACGAGGGGACATTCCGTGCCATGTTTATGTTGTTTATGCACGAGGGGACATTCTGTGCCGTCTTGTTGATGTTTATGCACGAGGGGAAATTCTGTGCCGTGTTGTTGATATTTATGCACGAGGGGACATTGCGTGCCGTGTTATGATATTTATGTACGAGGGGACATTCCGTGCCGTGTTTTATGATATTTAGCATGAGGGGACATGCCGTGCCGTTCTGTTTACTCGTTTGTTCAGAGCTGTTAGTTTTTGTTGTTATTTACATATTTCAATTGTTGCTCTGTTCCGTCATTTCAATAATTGCTACCCCTTTGTCCCCAACATGTTTTCCCCCGTTTTTGTACTTAATTGCTTACTTTTTGTCGTTATTTTTGTTATATATTATTGAATTGCATAGGCGTTTATTATTTGTCGTATCCTAGACTCGTCACTACTTCGCCGAGGTTAGGCTCGGCACTTACTCAATACATGGGGTAGGTTGTACTGATGCTACACCTGCACTTCTTTATGTTGTGCAGATTTTGGTACCTGACCTAGTGGACACTAATCGAGGAGACTTCCTTCAATCCACCAGGTGACACTGAGGTAGTCCTGCAGGCGTCCGCATGCCTTGGCATCACCTCCTATCTCTATTTGTTTCCTACCTTTATGTATTTCCGAGGCAGTAGCACTTCATTTATTTTGACCTTTATTTGTAGCAATCTTAGACTGTCCGTGAAATTGCGACACCAGATTTTGGGAGTTGTTATTAAAGGATTTTGTAATACTATTTACTTAAGTTGTTAGATTTTATTTATTCCGGACTTTGATTCCTAGTAGTTCTTGTGTATCACTGTTAAATGCTAAATAATAAAGGAACATGTTAGAATAATGTCTAGCGGGTTAAACGTTAGACGCCATCACGGTCCCGACGATGGGGTTTCGGGTCATGACAAGTTGGTATCAGAGCGCTAGGTTTCTTAGGTCTCACAATTCACGGACAAACTTGGTAGAGTCTGAGGGATCGGTACGGAGACGTCTGTACTTATACCCAAAGGCTGCAAAGTTAGAAATAACTTCACATCTATTCTTCTCTGTCATGCGATTTGAATTCTGAATGCTAATTGAGTTTCTATTCTATTCTCTTGCAGACGGCAAGAACGCGTGCTTCCTAATCTACCGATCAGCAACCCGATCCTCCAGTTGCAGCTCCTACGAGGGGCCGAGGACGAGGCCGTACTAGAGGTCGAGGCAGGGGTAGGGCTCAGCCCAGAGCAGCAGCCCCAGTGGAGGATCCTCAAGTAGAGTTTTCCGAGGAGATTCCTACTCAAACAGTCCCAGCTGGACCAGCTCAGGCCCCAGAGGGGTTTATTGCCATCCCGGTACTTCAGGACGCTCTGGTCCGCTTAGTGGGACTTATGGAGAGCGTGGCTCAGGCCGGTCTACTTCCTACAGCACCAACCGTGTCTCAGGATGGGGGAGGGGCCTAGACTCCTACCACCCGCACACTAGAGCAGTTAGCTACTCAGTTCCAGACTCCAGCACCTCAGACAGCTGGAGTAGCTCTGCTGGGTATTGTGGCACAGGCAGTTGAGGGAGCAGCTATGTCTGCCGATGCTTTGTGGAGACTAGATCGGTTCACCAAGTTATTTCCTACTACTTTCACTGGCGCACCATCAGAGGACCCCCAGGATTACTTAGACAGTTGCTATGAGGTTCTTCGGAACATGGGGATCGTGGAGACCAATGGGGTCGATTTTGCTACATTCCGTCTTTCTGGTTCCGCCAAGACTTGGTGGAGGGATTTTTTCTTGACCAGGCTAGTTGGATCTTCGCCGTTGTCTTGGGATCAATTCTCCGAGTTGTTCTTGGAGAGGTTTCTACCAGTTACTCAGAGAGAGGATCTTCGGAGGCAGTTTGAACGTCTCCAGCAGGGCTCTATGACAGTTACCCAGTATGAGACCCGGTTCATCACTTTGACCCGACATGCTATCATGATACTCCCCACTGATCGAGAGAGAGTGAGGAGGTTTATTGAGGGGCTGGCTCAGCCGATTAGACTTCAGATGGCCAGAGAGACAGGTACTGATATTTCATTTCAAGAGGCGGCCAATGTGGCCAGGCGAATTGAGATGGTATTATCACAGGGAAGTGGTCAGGGGTCTGACAAGAGACCTCGTCATTTCGGTCAATTCAGTGGTGCCTCATCTGGAGGCAGATATTCTTTTGGCAGAGAGCATCCTACTAGACCATTCCAGTCAGCACTTCAGGTATCCCGCAGTGCACCATCAGCTCCTATCAGTGCACCGCCGCTTTAGAGCTTCCAGGGTGGTTATTTTGGTCGACATGGACTGTTTCAGGGTCAGCAGTCTCAGCAACCGAGATCTTGTTTGACTTGTGGTGTTATAGGGCACATTTCCAGGTTTTGCCTCGAGCTTCTGGTAGTTCTCAGTATCAGGGTTCCCGTGCTATGATTCTCGTGCCAGGTGCACCCCCACCCCCTCAGTCAGCTAGGGGTGGAGTTCCAGGTGCCAGAGATGGAGGCCAGACAGTTAGAGGTAGAGGTCAGGCTGCAGTAGGTCAACCCAGGGATGTTCAGATTGGTGGGGCTCAGCCCCGATGCTATGTTATTCCCGCCAGACCTGAGGCTGAGGCCTCCAATGCAGTCATTACATGTATGGTTTCAATTTGTAGCAGAGATGCTTCGGTTTTGTTTGATCTGGGGTCTACATTTTCCTACGTGTCCTCATATTTGTCTTCCTATCTGATTATGCCCCGTGATTCCCTGAGTACTCCTGTATATGTTTCTACACCGATGGGTGATTCTATTATGGTAGATCGAGTCTACCGTTCATGCTTAGTGGTTATTGGTGGTCTGGAGACTCATGTAGATCTTTTACTTCTTGATATGGTTGATTTCGATGTCATTTTGGGGATGGATTGGTTATCTCCCTATCATGCTATTCTGGACTGTCATGCCAAGAATGTGACCTTGGCCTTACCGGGAGTACCCCATTTGGAGTGGAGGGGGATTCCTAATCATTCCTCCGGCAGAGTTATCTCATATATGAAGGCTCGACATATGGTCGAGAAGGGCTGTTTGGCGTATTTGGCCTATGTTCGTGATTCTAGTGCTGAGGTTCCTTCTATGGAGTCCGTGGCCATTGTCCGTGAGTTTATAGAGGTATTCCCTGCTGACCTGCCGGGTATGCCACCCAACAGGGATATTGACTTTTGCATTGATTTGGCTCCAGGAACTCAGCCCATTTCTACCCCGCCAGAGCTAAAGGAGTTGAAGGATCAATTACAGGATTTGCTAGCCAAAGGCTTTATTAGGCCTAGTGTTTCTCCTTGGGGTGCGGCAGTGTTGTTTGTTAAGAAGAAAGATGGCACAATGAGAATGTGTATTGACTACCGGCAATTGAACAAGGTTTCTGTCAAGAATAAGTATCCTTTGCCGAGGATTAATGATTTGTTCGATCAGCTTCAGGGTGGCACAATGTTTTCAAAGATTGATTTAAGATCTGGTTACCATCCGTTGAGGATTAGGGCGTCTGATGTCCCTAAGACGGCCTTTCGCACTCGGTATGGGCATTATGAGTCCTTGGTGATGTCATTTGGGTTGACAAATGCCCCAACTGCTTTTATGGATTTGACGAACCAAGTGTTCAGGCCCTATTTGTACTCGTTTGTTATTATTTTCATTGATGATATTTTGATTTACTCCCGTAGCCGAGAGGAGCATGAGCAGCACCTTCGAGTCGTTCTCCAGACTCTGAAGGACAGTCAATTGTATGCCAAATTTTCTAAGTGTGAGTTCTGGTTGAGTTCGGTTGCATTTCTAGGCCATGTTGTGTCGGCAGAGGGTATTTAGATGGATCCCAAGAAGATTTCAGCAGTCAGAGATTGGCCTAGACTCACCTCAGCTACAAAGATTCGGAGTTTCTTGGGCTTAGCAGGCTATTACCGCCGGTTTGTGGAGGGCTTTTCATCTATTTCAGCCCCGATGACCAGCTGACGCAGAAGGGTGCCCATTTTAGGTGGTCAGATGAGTGTGAGGAGAGATTTCAGAAGATTAAGACAGCCTTGACCACGACACCAAAATTAGTTTTTCCCACAGGTTCAGGGCCATATACCGTGTATTGTGATGCTTCACGGGTTGGACTTGGTGCAGTGTTGATGAAGGATGGAAAGGTCATAGATTATGTTTCTCGTCAGTTGAAGGTTCACGAGATAAACTATCCAGTTCATGATTTAGAGTTAGCAGCCATAGTCCATGCGTTTAAGATTTGGAGGCATTATTTGTATGCTGTGTCATGTAAGGTGTTCATAGATCATAAGAGTTTGCAGTATCTGTTCAAGCAGAAAGAGTTGAATATGAGGCAGAGAATATGGTTAGAGCCGTTTAAAGATTATGACATTACCATCTTATATCATCTGGGAAAGGCCAATGTGGTGGCCGATGGCTTGAACCGGAAGTCATCTAGCATGGGTAGTCTTGCTTATATTCCGGTCGGGGAGCGACCCCTTGCCTTAGATGTTGAGGCCTTGGCCAATCGATGCATGAGATTGGATGTTTCAGAGACTGGTAGTGTTTTAGCTTATACTGTGGTCCGTTCTTCATTGTTTGATTGTATTCGAGACTGATAGTATGATGATCGTCATTTATGTGTTCTTAGAGACACGGTCCGGCACGGAGGTGCCAAGCAGGTTACAGTTGATGATGATGGAGTCTTGAGGATGTAGGGCCGTATTTGTGTGCGTGATGTTGATGGTATTCGTGAATTGATATTGCCGGAGGCCCATAGTTTCGGGTATTCCATTCATCCGGGCGCCGCAAAGATGTACCAGAATTTGTGACAACATTATTGGTGGCGAAGAATAAAGAAAAATATTGTGGCATATGTAGCTCGGCGCTTGAACTGTCAGCAGGTTAAGTACGAGCACCAGAGACCCGGTGGTTTGATGCAGCAGATTGAGCTTCCCGAATGGAAGTGGGAGCGTATTACCATGGATTTCGTAGTTGGGCTCCCACGGACTCAGAAGATGTTTGATGCGGTGTTGGTCATTGTGGATAGGCTGACCAAGTCAACACACTTCATTCCCGTATCAGTTTCGTATTCTTCGGAGAAGTTGGCAAAGATCTACATCAGGGAGATTGCTCGCCTGCATGGTGTGCCCGTGTCCATTATTTCTGTCCGGGGTACTTAGTTTACCTCCCATTTCTGGAGAGTATTTCAGCGTGAATTGGGCACACGGGTTGAGTTGGGCACAACGTTTCATCCTCAGACAGACGGGCAGTCCGAGCGTACTATTCAGATCCTGGAGGATATGTTGCGAGCATGTGTTGTTGACTTTGGAAGTTCATGGGACCGGTTTTTGCCTTTAGCTGAATTTGCCAACAACAACGTCTATCAGTCGAGCATTCAGATGGCTCCTTATGAGGCGTTGTAGGGTAGGCGGTGTCGGTGGCCAGTTGGGTGGTTCGAGCCGGGAGAGGCTAGATTGTTGGGTTCAGAGTTAGTCCAGGATGCCTTGGATAAGGTGAAGATCATTCAGGATAGACTTCGTACAGCTCAGTCCAGGCAGAAGAGTTATGCAGACCGTAGAGTTCGTGATTTGACATTCATGGTTGGTGACTGGGTATTGCTTCGAGTGTCGCCCATGAAGGGCGCGATGAGGTTCGGAAAAAAGGCAAGTTGAGCCCTAGGTACATTGGTCCATTTGAGATTCTTGATAAGGTAGGAGAGGTGGCCTATAGACTTGCTTTTCCGTCGAGTTTGTCAGCCGTGCATCCGGTGTTTCATGTATCTATGCTTCAGAAGTATATTGCCGTTCCATCTCATGTGCTAGACTTCAGCAGTGTCCAGTTGGACAAGGATTTGACTTATGAGGAGGAGCCAGTAGCTACATTAGCCGGCAGGTTCGACATTTCAGATTGAAGAGTTATCCTTCGGTTTGTGTTCAGTGGAGAGGTCAGCTTGTTGAGGCAGCTACTTGGGAGTCCGAGTTCTATATGCGGAGCCGATATCCTCATCTTTTCTCATATTCAGGTACCTTTCTAGGTTCGTTCGAGGGCGAACGTTTGTTTTAGAGGTGGAGAGTGATGACCCAAAAGGTCATCTCATGTATTTCTAGCTAAATCTGTGATCTGAGGTCATGAGAACCTCCTTCTATCTCACCTCGATTTGCATGCGCATCCCGGTCGTGTAGCCGGGAAGCCGTTATGTGGAAAAATGATAAAAATAATAATTTTGTGTTGAAAATTTAAGTAAAGTTGATTTTGGTCAACATTTTTGGTAAACGGACCCGGACCCGTGATTTGACGATCCCAGAGAGTCCGTAGGAAAATATGGGACTTGGTACTATGCCCGGAATCGAATTCCGAGGTCCCAAGTCCGAGAAATGGATTTTTAAAAGGAACTATTTTCTGAAAAATATAAAGGTGTTTCAAAATGAAATTATATGTGAAACCTGAGGTATCGGGCCTGTATTTTGGTTTCGAAGCTCGGTACAGGTCCAATATATTATATTTGTTAAAATTTGATAAGAAACGGACTTCGTTTGATGTGATTTGGATCAAAAATGCAAAATTTGAAGTTTAAGGAAGTTTTGAGAAATTTCATGAATTTTAGAGTTTAATTCATTGTTTTTGATGTTATCTTGGTGGTTTAATTACCCGAATAAAATCGTAGGATGTTTATGAGGTCGTCTGCATAATTGGTTTGGAGCCCTGAAGGCTCGGGTGAGTTTTGGATAGGTGTCGGGGTGTTTTGGAACTCAAATATCTGGTGTATATTGCTGTCTTCTGGTGTCTGGTAATTTGTGCTATGCGAACGCATAGGTTCGATCGCGAACGCATAACACTGTCCTGGGAGGGGGTGGTATTGTTCTGTGCGAACACACCACATCAAGTGAGAACGCGTAGCATAAGATTGTTACTCTACGCGAACGCACTCAAGGGGGTGTGAACGCACAAGAGTAGAGAGGGGAACTGGGGGCCGAGTTTGTTTTACCCTGTGCGAACGCAGACCTTAGCACGCGAACGCATAGGCCAAATCAGTTAAGCTTTCGCGAACGCGGCCAAGGGGTCGCGAACGCATAGAGGAATATTGGCCCAGTGATTTATAAAGCCAAAAACAGAATCAATACGGGAACTTCCACCATTTTTCATAAACTTCTTCTTCTCCACACCTCTTAGGCAATTATTGAAGAACCTCTTCACCATAGCTTCATAGGTATGTAATCCTAACCTAATTTTCTTCCATTTTTATCAATACCCACTAGATTCTAGGCCTAAGAACATGAGATTAAGGGTAGAAAATTAGGGATTTGGGGTAGAGTTAGGGCTTTTTGATTATTTGGGAATTTGACCTCGTTTTGGGGTCTGATTTCAAAACAAATTATATATTCAGGCTCGTGGGTGAATGGGTGATCGGATTTTGGTCCGAACCTCGTGTTTTGACCAAGCGGGCCCGAGGTCAATTTTTGGAATTTTGGGAAATCTATAATTAAGCATTGGAATTGAATTTTTAAGAATTTATTGATGTTATTGGGTCAATTATGTCTAGATACGATTGATTTGGAGTCGGGTTCGAAAGGTAAAGCGGTGCTAGAGGCTTGATTTGGATCCTTGGAGTCGAGGTAAGTATTTGACCTAACCTTAGCTTGAGGGAATTGGTGTTGAGTCTTATTTGCTACGTGTTTATTCCATGTCCAATGTATAGGTGAGGTGACGAGTACCTATATGTTGTGGTCAAGTATGCCCATGAGTCGAATATGAATAATTATGTGATTTTCATTAAAGTTTACTGTGTTTATGGATTTGATATCATTTGGTAGTTATTCGTTTGATGGAAATTCTCACTTGTAAGTACTGTTAAGTAATTTTTCGGTTGAGAAATAGGTTGGTAAGTTATATATCTGTGTCCCTTGCCGGGACGGTATTACTCTTGTTGCTTATTCCTATGTATTTAAGGTTTCTTATTGTTGATTTTCCTGTCAATTGTTGTTTTTATGTTTATTTATGCACGAGGGGACATTCCGTGTTATTGATATTTATGCCCGAGGGGACATTTCGTGCCATGTTTATGTTTGTTTATGCACGGGGGGACATTCCGTGCCATGTTTACGTTGTTTATACACGAGGGGACATTCCGTGCCGTGTTGTTGATGTTTATGCACGAGGGGACATTCCATGTTGTGTTGTTGATATTTATGCACGAGGGGACATTCCGTGCCGTGTTTTATGATATTTAGCACGAGGGGACATGCCGTGCCGTTCTGTTTACTTGTTTGTTCAGAGCTGTTAGTTTTTGAGGTTAGGCTCGGCACTTACTCAGTACATAGGGTCGGTTGTACTGATGCTACACCTGCACTTCTTTCTGTTGTGCAAATTTCGGTACTGGACCCAGTGGACACTGATCGAGGAGGCTTCCTTCAGTCCACCAGGCGACACTGAGGTAGTCCTACAAGCGTCCGCAGGCCTTGTTCTTTCTTTTTTTCCTGCCTTTACGCATTTCCGAGGCAGTAGCACTTCATTTATTATGACCTTTATTTGTAGCAAATCTTAGAACGTCCGTGAAATTGCGACACCAGATTTTGGGAGTTGTTATTAAAGGATTTTGTAATACTATTTACTTAAGTTGTTAGATTTCATTTCTTCCGCACTTTGATTCCTAGTAGTTCTTGTGTATCACTGTTAAATGCTAAATAATAAAGGAACAAGTTAGAATAATTGGTAACGCTGACTTGTCTAGCGGGTTCAACGTTAGACGCCATCACAGTCCCGATAGTGGGATTTCGGGTCGTGACGCTAACATTTTATTAATCACCAATAAACTTTACAAATCATAGTCTGCTTTATAACTCAAGCTATATCTTTCAAACCCAAACAAGTTCAAAACCTACATACTATGTCTAATGGAACATAAAGTGATGTACCAAACTACTAATTCATTTTGTAGCTCTCACATTACATATGTAGGATATTTCTCTAGCTATACTATCAACTCCTCTGCTTCTCTATTAAAAATCCTCATATTCCTTTCAATCCATACACAATGTGTAATCTCAACATACACCAGCCGGTACAGTTGTGCTCCATAAGATCTGCCTTTGGAACAATGTATCATCCATTGTTGATGTTGCTCCCAATTGTCTCAAACTACATCATGCCTTTGCATCCATTGCAGGACATTCTGCCAGGCTACCTTGGTAAAGTGACATTCTACAAACAAATGTTCTCTGGTTTCATCATGAAGTTGACATAGAGAATATTTTGATTCCACATTGACCCCCCATTTGATCAACCTATCAGTTGTTAAGAGTATCCCATGCAATTGTAGCCACATTGTAAAAATGGCTTTTGGTCTAGCCTTATTTTGGAACATCAGACACTTCCAAGTGACACTAGGCCTATTTTCCAGTAGCTGGATGTAAAACTGACTAACCATGCTCTTTTGGACATGATGCTTATGTTGTACTTGTTGTAGAATTGTTCTGGCACTTAATATCTGCATGACCATCCAACTTGCCTGTTGTGGAATTACCATATCTTCCAACTTCTTATCTTTGATGTAGAAAGCATGAATCCACTCGATCCATAATCTGTCTTGCTTACTTGCTACATCCCAGCATATTTTTGCTAGAGTTGCCTTGTTCCACAATTGCAGATTAATCATACCCAACCCCCCACTTGATTTCGGTGTACAACTCCTATTCCATGCAACAAGGGACTTTTTTGTAATGGTGTTAACCCAGACCAAATGTAGCTCCTGCAGTAGGCTTCTATCATCTTCAAGACTTTTGTTGGTAAGTTGAATAACTGTGACCAGTAGGATTGAATACCAAATAAAAGAGCTTGAACCAATTGAACTCTTCCATCATATGAAAGTTTCTTCGCAGTCCATGAAGAGATCCTTGCAACTATCTTTTCTACCAGAGGGTACCATTGTATCAAAGAGAGCTTCTTGGTAGCAAGAGGAATACCAAGATACTTAAAAGGTAGCTCTCCAGCTGTGTAACCCAACTTCTGAATAATCTCTAATCTGATACTTTGCTGAACTCCCCCAAAATACACTGAACTTTTCTTCAAATTTGCTTGTAAACCAGAAACTTGAGAGAAATGTTTGAAGCATTCATGAATATGAGAGATAGAGCTTAAGTTACCTCTAGCAAACAATAGTAGATCATCTGTATAACTGAGGTGTGTAATCCCTAACTTTGCACATCTGGGATAAAACTTGAATCCTTTTACCTCATTCAGTTTGTTGAGGCTTCTGCTGAGATACTCCATTACTATTGCAAACAGAAAAGGGGAGATGGGGTCTCACTGTCTTAAGCCATTAGCAACATCAAATGGTGGAGTAAGTTCTCCATTAACCATGATAGTGTAGTTATCTGTAGACACACACTCCATTATCCATGTCACAAACCTCACTGGAAATCCCATATCATTCATAACTTGCTCCAAAAACTCCATTCAACTGAATAATAAGCTTTTTGGAGGTTAATTTTAATCATGCACCTAGCAGAAGTGTTCCTCCTTGTATAAGCTTTCACTAGCTCATGAGCTAGTATGATATTATCTGCTATTCTCCTACCAGGTATGAAACCAGCTTGTGCCTCACCTATAACTGATGCAATAAATTGTTGGATTCTGCCTTCTAGGACTGTAGATATCAATTTTTACAGCATGGAGCAGCAAGCAATTGGCATGTAGCATTTTATTGTGCTAGGATTAGCCAGTTTAGGAACTAATGTGAGAGTAGTAGAATTCACAGCTTTATATACTTTCCCAGTAATGAAGAACTCTTTAATATCTTGACTAACTTCCTCTTTAATAATCACCCATGTATTCTTAAAGAAATAAGCATTGCCATCAATTCCTGGTGCTTTATCACTATCAATAGCACATAAGCCAACATAAATTTCTCTGTCCATAACCTCAGCACATAGGGAAATCTTTTGCTGTTGTGACAATATTGGACCATTTTTCATAACACTCTATTTATAGCAGGGAGAGAATGAGCTGCTGATCCCATTAGAGACTTGTAGAATTCCACCACTTCTTGCTTTATACTATCAGGATGAGTAAGCTTATCACCTGTGATTGCAACAAATTCATTTAATTGTTTCCTCTAGCTTCTTTCTTTCATGACTGATGCAAAATACTTAGTATTTGAATCTCCCAGTTTTTCATTTAGTTCTTTCTTTCTGCCTCTACACACTTTCTTCAATAAGAGACCATTTTTCTAGGTTCTGCAATATATTTTTCTCTTCTTCAATCAGTGAGTCATTACAAGTTGCATTGATCTTCTGTTACACATCCTCTAAGTTCACTCTAGCATGTTCAATCTTCATACTGATGGTTCTAAAATTTTCAGTATTCAGATTCCTGAATAGAGGTCTTAGTGCCTTCAATTTTACCTAGATGTTCTTCATTTTGCAATTAGTATGTGACTGATTCCAACCTCTTTCCACAATTGAAGCAGAATTGTCATGATTTGCCCATATATTGAAGACTCTAAAAGGTGTTTTTCCAGGTTTAGATGCTGAATGAAGGGTAAGAAGCATTGGGCTATGATCAGATACAAATGGAAGCCCATATTCAGTGATCACATGACCCCACTGCATTATCCACTCATAATTGAAAAATGCTCTATCAATCCTACTGTTGATCCTATATGTACCACATTGCTTATTTGGCCATGTGTAGTATTCTCCTGTCCATGTTAGTTCATTTAAATTCAGAGCTGTTATACACCCAACAAAGTCTTGAACTTCTATGTAATTAATAGAAATTCCCATTAACCTATCTTTAGAGTACAATACTGCATTGAAGTCCCCGCATAGCAACCATGGCTTTGTAATTCCTGCTGCAATACCCTTCAAACCACCCCATAATTGCTTTCTTTGCTCTATAGTATTTTATCCATATATAGTTGTAACTACACAATCTATTACCCCCACCCTATCCTGCACCAAACAATGTATAAATTGAGCTGCAACACTTAGTATAGTAACACTGTACCATTGAGGATCCCAAGTAAACCATATTCTCCCATTTGAAGCATCCTGATAGTTGGTAGCTTAGTTCCACCCTGGAATTATTCTTTGTATAATCCTACTAGCATTTTGTTCTTTAACTCTTGTTTTCACTATAACTGCTAACTTTATTCTTTGACTACTGATATATTTTTTCAACTCTTTTTTGTTTATACCTCTTATTCACCCCTTTAATATTCTAGAATATCACTTCATTAGCAGGTCATTCTACCTCTACTCTTATCAAGGGGTAAATTGCTAGTACACCAGGTCCCCTTTGTTCAATGGCTCAAAGGTATTATTCATTGAAATAGCTGATAAAGCTGGGAAGTTTACCATATCCAGCTCAATCTTGTCTTCTATAGCTTTACCTTTATCCACTGGTTTTTTCACTATCCACTGCTGTTGAAAGGGTGTCTGTACATTATCCTTCTGAGTCTGAGCTTCCATTGGTTGTATGTTTTCTTTATCTTCAACTCATGCTTGACATTGCTACTGTGGTTCATCTTGTCTCTGTTATTGGATAATCTCCTCTGCCTACTTAGTCAGATTAACCCCTTCTTTCAAAGGTCCTTTTGATCTCCACTCCATAGTGACTTTCTTAGCTTCTCTTCTCTTGCCTTGTTGCCTATCTTGGTGCTTATGTTGCTGTTGCTCCAATACCACATTTGTGCCCAACCACTAAGCAGTTCTGGCAAAACTCAAATTTCCAATCATATCTAACTATCTGTATAAATGTCCTTCCATTAGGATCCATAACTGTTATCTCAGTAGGCAGTTCCTTTGTAATATTCACTTCTATCATCATCCTTGCAAAAGATACTCTCATTTTCTTTGCAGTACATTCATTTGCATAGATAGGAGTACCTATTGCACTAGCCACTCTACTCAATGAATCATGACCCCATCAGTTCATAGGTAAATTAGAAAATTGGACCCATAGGGGAATTTCAGTGAGAAACTCCTCATTAAAATCAAAATCTGGGGTCTATGATTTCAATATAATAGGTCTATTATTAAATGTGTATGGCCCAGAGTAGAAGTTTTCTTTCATATCATCAATAGTTTGAAATTTGATGATGTAGTACCCCTCCTCGTGTAAATATAGATCTGGTTCTACCACATTTGCCCAATTTATCCCAACGAACTTCTTCATAGAATTATACCCTGGTGTTTACCCAATTATATATGCTATCACCACACTTTTCCATTTCTCTGTTTCCAGATCTACCTCTATTTTATCTAATTGAACCACAACTTGGCCATCTATGAGTTGTGGAGGTATGTAAGCTAATGATATACCGTTTTCAACTGCTCGATTCCTCTGAAATAGATTTGTCCATGCTTTAGCCTGCTTATTAGTTGCTTCCTTAGGCTGATTGTTCTCATCGCCATATTATCACTAGCTGCATGTACCAGATTCACTGTTTCATTGCCTAAACCAGCTGTCTCCTTGCTTGCATGTTGGATATGCACCTCCTCAGTGCTGTTAGCTGTTAGGGGAGTGCTTAGATCCAGTCTCTTCTTCACTCTCGTACCCATCGATGAAGATTCTTCTTCCCAGCTTACTTCCTGCACTACCACTGGTGTAACTTCTTAATCCTTCGTGTTGTCCTCAACTTGAATTCGAGTTCCCACAGAGCTACCATAGATATCTATGGGATTCTTCCTGGGCCTTTCGCGACCCCATCCTCGTCCCTTTCCCCTGCCATTCGTCATGGAAACACCAGTTAGCGCACGTTAACTATCGTGCGCCGAGAGCATGAGCGAAGACAGAAGTGATATTTATAGTTCCATTTTATGTAACTTTTGAATAGGTATGTGCTCTCATAATATCAATTATTTGTTACTATATTTTGATCAATTATTATTTAGGGAAGAGAGAAGCTTTGTATTTTACTTGCATCGCAAGATGTATTATAAGATAGTTCTAAAAATAAAAAATATAATATCAAATAAAATGGGTAGAGAAAACTATATCAAATAAAATGTTAGAGAAAACTAAGGCTAATAATAGTTTTAAAAATCATAATAATGCAATAATTTACAATGCTAAATCTAAAGTAAAAGTTCTATATGTTTCTAAATATATAATGTTTAAAAATTTGAAGCGTGTAAATATTTTTTCTTTTAGTTTCTCATTTGATTTAAAAAATAGGAACAAGGAGATTATTAACTATCATAACCAAGTCACTAAAAGTATTTTACCCTATAAATTAATTACATAAAGCTAATCCTTAAATGTTACTTAGAGTATCCTCATGAAGTACCAACATGTATTACTGGATTCTCTGGTCTTAAAATGCAAGGATATGAGATTACAACAACAACTGATTCGGTAATCCCATAAGTGGGATCTACGTAGGGTAGTGTGTGCGCGGATTGAATATGATAAATTCACTAAGTTTTTGCATAACTAGAAGAAAGTTTGGTCCCTTCGGGGAAGAACTAGGGACACATTTTACATCAACAATAACATATAATAAAGTGATGGGATTTCATGGGAGGAGTGGAATGCATTTGGCTGCAATTGAAGTGCATCTTAAATAATGGTTGGGCAGTCAGAGAACCTACAAGCATTCTCTTATGAAGATGTTCCATTAGTCACTAAATGAAAGTTAGTGCAATAAAAGTTGGTAACTTTAATTTTAAAAACTCTTTATATGAATATCATACCATAATATTTTTAATCAAAGCCACTACGTGTTGGCGGGGTCTAGGCTGACTTATCCCGTTGAATAATGTACCATATGTTTGGTAAAATGCTTATATAATATTTTGCTAAATAGTTAATGTAAGTGACTGTTTTCTATTATAAAAATAAATTTAACATCTCACGAACAACAAGGAAAAACACAATACATGCAATATAGTGCTTGGTCCAGTTTTTATACGTTCTATCGATAGTGTCGGAACTAAAATTCTGTATATATTTTTGACGAATGGGGTTTAGTTTCACCCCCCGTTTATTCCCCTATATATCAGTGCCTTATCCAGGTAAAGTTTGCACACTATTTATATATTTTTGATTCCGCCTTACTCAAGCGATTTCTCCATGTAGCTTGTTTGACATGCTGGACGAATTTCCTAGAGTAAATAAGTAAGGGAATTGTCTTTATAGATGATGGAGCTCTAAGCAAGCTAAAAATTTGAGAGTGAAAAATATCGGGATATTGTTGCATATCCGGTACTTGACAAAAGAATTGAAATAAATTTTACACTATGACACACAACATTTAGCTTTGTTCGCTTGGGCCAAGGAAGCCTGGGCTATCTCTACTAGTAACACCTGATAAATAAGGAGAAACGAAATGGGAAGAATTTTTTAACACTAACGAATCATCTTTACCTATTGTAGCAGCTAATCTATCTTATTTTAAAATTTAAAAATGTCGTCCGAATATAAGCCCCATTTGACACCTTAAATATGATACTTTTTACTTCATAACAAGGTTTATTCTCTGCTATTTTTGGACACAATCTAGTTTGGCAGTTGCCCTGTGCATTAAGCTCTCATTTTATGGATCAAAATTCAACTGAGGAAGTTCAGCATGAAGAGGTGATTATCATGAGCAATTTGGCCGGGGACGATCAATGATTAACGGTACTTGTCTCCGAGCAGTTAACCAAGTCAGAGGGACTTTCCAAATCAAAGAGAAAAGACTACAAAAATATCAGGCCGAGATCTGCAAGCTGTTGCCAGAATTCGATGAATGCCAACTCGACCAAATCCTTTGAGCACAGAATATCAAAGCATATGGCCTCGCCAAACTAGCGACAACCACTAAAAGCATAACCAAAGAAGGAGAGGTGGACACTCTCCTCCACTCCTCGATCGATCAAATCGAGGTAAGATCTATAAACCTAACTTAGGGCTGGCGCAATCGCATTGTTACGTACTTGCAAGACAACATGCTCCCATATGATAAAAAATAAGCCAAAAATCTCCGAATGCAGGCGTCCAGGTACATCGTCATAAACAACGACATGTACAAAAGAACGCATGGCTTCCACCTAGAAAAATGTTTGGTCCCAAACCAGACACGACGCGTTCTGGAAGAAGTCCACGAAGGCCACTGCAGAGCTCATTCTGGAAATCGAGCTCTGGTCAGATGTCTCATACGAGCAAGCTATTACTGGCCAGCCATGAAAAAAGAGGATGCCCCTATGATCCACCAAGCGGGCGATCACCTCAACTCGGTCACATCACCTTGGCCTTTCATCAAATGGGGGATGGACATCGTCGTCCCCTCCCAGCAGGGCGAGGTAATGTACAATTTCTTTTAGTTTTAACTAACTATTTTTCCAAGTGGGTGGAAGCAGGTGCATTCTCCCAGGTACGCGAACAAGAAGTGATCGCCTTCATATAGAAGAATATTGTGTGCCACTTTGGCCTTCCCAAAGAGACCAATTGTGACAACGGGCCTCAATTCGCCGGAAAAAATATGGTGTATCAAAAGAATACGCTCGACGCCATACCATCTTGCGGGCAATGGCCAAGCGGAATCCTCCAACAAATCAATACCAAATATCATGAAGAAAAAGCGGGATAATGCCAAGGGACTATTTCCGGAACTACTACCCAAAGTGCTATGGGAATACCACACGATGCCGAAAACAAGCACACGAGAGACGCCTTACCCATTAGTCTATGGGACTAAAGTAGTAATACCAATTGAGGTTGGAGAACCAAGTCTGAGATACTCCCATGAGAGCGGGTCGAAAAATGACGAAAGCAGAATGCAGGACCTCGATGAAGCCGAAGAACGGAGAGATATGGCTTACATAAGGATGATCGCCCAAAAATAATAGGCAGAACGCTACTACAACAAAAAAGCCAAGGTCAGACCACTCAAAGTCGGGGACTACGTACTCAAGGCCAAAAAATAGGCAAGTAGGGATCCACGGGAAGGAAAACTGGGAACGAATCTGGACGACCCATACAAAATCACAACAACAGCAAACAAAGGGTCTTTTCAACTAAAAGCGATGGAAGGAAACTACTACCAAACAACTGGAACATCCCCCACCTCAAGTACTTCAACTTCTAAGGAAAAATGTTCTCCGAGCCGTACTCTTTCTCCCTCACCTGAGTTTTGTCCCAATTTGGTTTTCTCGGGGAGGTTTTTAACGAGGCGACGAGGAGGACATTTCAAGTTAAAGCACGAGTAGGTGAGGACATGAGTTGATCAGTTCATTGCCCGACCTCTCAAATACTTCTTCAGGTCGACCAATGAAAGGACTAGATAGACTGGGACTGGAATACCATCCCGAAAAATATGTAAATTTCTCCAATATATATGCAAGCAAATCATACAAGTACATGAAGTTTGCCCATGTTTTCACCAAAACAATGCCGCATCAATCAAATCAAAATAACGTTCGACCTCGTTCAAACTAACTAAGAGTAACATTCAACCTCACTCGAATTAACTCACATTCGACCTCGTTCAAATCAATCAAAATAATGTTTGACCTCGTTTGAACTAATTAAGAGTAACATTTAACCTCGCTCGAATTAACTCACATTCGACCTCGTTCGAACTAACTAAGAGTAACATTCGATCTCGCTCGAATTAACTCACATTCGGCATCGATCGAATCAATTAAAGTAACATTCGACCTCGTTCGAGTTAATTAAGGTGACATTCGACTTCGCTCGAATTACTGAAAATCAAATTCGATCTCGCTTGAAACACTCGACCCTGTTCGAGTTAACTTCTACCAACACGACCACGACCACGACTAAATCCAAAGTTCTTCTAATCAAGGCAACCAAAAGAGGAAAATATCCAAGAGAAAACAGAGAAGATTCAGAAACAAACAACAAAAATAGTATTCCAATTCAAAAAGATATCTTTACAAAGGCTGAATAGACGTCCGCAAAAGTAACCAAAAAAATTACAAAAAAGGCATAACTATTTAGCAACACCGTCTCCACCATTGCCATCGCCATCAAAGTATTCTTCTTCATACCAGGCACCTTGTTTAATCCCGTTCAAGTCCTCTTCACTATCACCAGCCCCCAGCGTAGCAGAATCATAACCACTGGCGACCCGAGCTGCGCGCGCCTTAGCACGAGCATCCTTAAACTAAGGCTCAAAAACCCTCCTCGCCGTGATCAAATCCCTAAATATGTCTATCTGGGTCTTGGAATCGATCCACTTCTCGTACAAATCCCGTGGAACATGGGGATAAGTGGAAGTGCGAGAGGAGGACGATTGAGCCAACAATTGCGCCTTTTCGGCCTCGAGAACGGCAATTTGATCACTTAGGTTTGAAATCTCTTTCTCAAGCCCCCCAATTCGCTTATCAAGTCGTGCTTCCCTGAGCACGTCCGTGTCTGCATCATTCGCCTGCTCGAGCCGGAGGACGCAGATGGAATCTTCCAACGCCGCCACCTTCGCCCAAACCACCACCCTAGTCACCTCGACTTTCTCCAACTCTCCAGCCTTCTCGATCACCTCATCACTCAAATTGTTATCTCTAGTCGAACTCTACTGAAGCTCGGCCTGCAGAGAGGCCACTTGGGTTTGAAGGTCTGCACATTTCGAGCTCGTCCTCTTTATCTCTAAGTGCTCTCTCGAGCTCGCTGCATTTACCGATGAGTCTCATAAGTTCATCGTCTTTCTTCTTCAACTCATCCCTAATGGCCTGGAAGATGCCGTCCACACCGAACCGCTTGCAGATCTCATGGTTCTTGATGCGGTACTCACGGTACTTCCTCTCCATTTTCTTGAAAATAGCTTTCTGCTACTCTTCTCGGCGGGCGCTCTCAATCTCCAAAATGATGATCTAAAGGAAAAAGAGAAATAAAAAGAAGAAGGAAGTCAGTCTAAAAATAAAGAAGGAAAAATGTAAGGCACAAAAACTAGAAAGATCGGAAACTTACCCTCAAGGCGAGGCCGACTATGCCCGTCGACACGTCGACATCATCGAACGTCTGTAAGGTCTTGCCTTAATTGTTAGAGCAGAGAGGGCCCAAAGAGGGAACCACATTCTCTGTATCCACTAGTAAGTCTCGGTCTAGGGGGACGACTATGGTGCGAGTGGATCACTCTAACCTTACCTCCACCGGAGTAAACCTTTCGGCAAACATCTGCAGCTCTTCAGGGTTGACGTCAGAACTGGTCTTGTATCCGTCCATGACACCACTCTTCCCTCTCGCCTCGGCCGACGAAGGAACTCCAGCTTGTCCTGAGGATGACGGGTCTCTCCTCGGCACAGCCTCCGCAGCCTCAGGTAGCCCTCCTTCTTCAACAACAACCTCGAGCAAATGAACTTCTCCCACGACTTCCATAGGCGGCGGATCCACAATTAGAAAGTCCAATTCACTTTCCGATGCATCCACGTCCAGCTCAGAGTCTCCCTTTGTCGATTCCTCGGCTCTAGTTACCTCGCCGCCGGGTTCCACCCTCCTCCTTTTAAACGGAACCAATTCCTCCTCGCTCGGTGACGACTCATCCACCAAATGTAACACGGGAGGAGCCAGGATCTCCGTAGTTGGGGCCGCCGACCATTGACTAGGTCTGCACAATGCCGGAGTCTAGGTAGGAGTGGCCGTCTGAACAGACTTGCCCGCAGTCGCAGCAAGTGAAGACCCCGTCGTAGTACTCAATTGACGGAAGGCGGGGATAGGAGCCTTCGCCCTTCTCGAAGATTTCCGACCTAACGATAAGAGCAGAAGTTAAGCCAACCTCGCTATAGAAGAAAATAGAAGGAAAATAAGGCAACATGGAGGCCGAAGCAACATAAGTTTGAAATAAACGACTCACCGATCGAGGAAGGCTGGCGCCCAAACTTCTTGTGGAATACCGACTATTCACGGATCCCCACCGCATGGGGCAAGACATGACTTACCCAGTCATGAATGTCTGCAACCAATGATGGGGGCTCTTTCTCTGCTACACAAAGAAAAAGAGGAACAGTTAAGCTACCACCGAAATAAATAATCAGCAGAAATACTTACGGGCAAAGTTCCATGCTCCAGGAAGCCCGTTGAGGTTTGCCACCACGTCCTCGGTCTTGATATAGAAAAAGTTGTACCAAAATCGACGATTGGCCTTATCGTCCATCTTCACCACCAATCCCTTGATTCCATGGTGGCGAAGGTGTAACATAGTACCCCTATAGAAACTTGGCGCAAATAGGTGCAATAGATGGCGAATAGAAATTCCGCGGTTGGCAAGTTCCGCGTACTTTATCAACATAAGGAAGAACTTGTAAATGTAGAGGGAGAGCTGAGCCGGACAGACGCTGTAATAGCGGCAGAATTCCTTTGCCAACGGAGGAAGAGAAAAAGAATAGCCCACGTAGAATGGATATGCGAACGTGCAATATCCAGGGTGATGAATTTGTACCACGTCGCGACCGGCCGGGATTAGGTCGATGTGGGCCGGGATATTTTACTTGGCCCTAAGCTCAATGAGGGCGGCCACATCCATTTAAGATTCCACATGCTCGAACTCGTCTGCGGGCAGTTTTGAGAAGTCCAACATGGCTTTGTCATTTTGAGGAATTATTTCCTCTACAGTGGGGAAGCTTTCGTCCTCAGCAACAATGGCGGCCCCATCATCGTGAGGAGACATTCTCACTGCTAGTGGGATTGGGTCAGAAGCCTCTCCAGAGCCAGAATACGCATTAACCATTTTTAGTTGCTTGTAAGTTCAGAAAGTACAAACTCGAGAGAGGTAGAAGTAGCAGAAATCGCTAATGTCAGAAAGGAAAACAAGGGTGCGAAAGTGAAAGCAACGAGAGCAAGAATACATGAAGAAGAAGAAGAGAGGAAGAAATGAAGGTTCAAATGCCAGAAAACACAATATGAAGGGTTTTCAATCCTTATTTATAAAGAACACAAGCATCCTAATCGAGAAAACCAACCGTCGATACACAAATATCGAAACGATAGGGGCACATGAAGCAATGCAACGCATCGGGGAGATGCGTAATAATGACGATGATGCTACAACGAACCAACGCGATAAGTTGTGGCCTGCAAAGTGCCACGTTATCACCTCGACCGTGATAGTTACTACTCGACATGCCCACCTGAATTTCTCGACTGCGGCCAGCGAAATCCTCTCACCGAGGTCGACCAAAAGACAACCTCGACTGTATAAGTCAAAATTTGACCAAGGAAATTCAGCACGAAGAGGTGATTATCATGAGCAATTTGGCTGAGGACGACCAGTGATTAATGTCGTCGAGCAGTCAACCACGACCAAAGTTGAGTGATAAGAACTCTTTTGAAAAGGCAAAAGGTAAGTAAGATTCTAAATGATAAGAACTCTTTTGAAAAGAAAACTCTCTAGATAAATACAAAGAACACATTTCTAAGAAGATTTGTCTTTTTGGATTATTCCTTGTCATTTCCACCAGATCCGAGAAATCCTTCAATATTTTCATAGATACTTGTCATTTATCATTGTCAGAAAGAGGAATCATCCACCTCATTCAATATTGGATGGATCCTCCTCTTTATTTACATTTAGTACCATTTATTGCCATTTAATATTAGAGACTTCTAGCACATTATTGCATTCGAAGCATTTAACATCTAGTGCATTAAATCTGCCACGACACTATCTACGTCTCCCGACTTACTTATCATAGATCTGAAGTTATTGTTTTTAACTAGGATTAACCTCTTAAAAAATTGATTACTTAGTTTAACCAAAGATCGTCATTTTTGGTCAAACACTGCTATGCGCGGGGTCCATGGATGAGCCGAAATACAAATGCCTATTGTACGCAGTCTTACCCTGCATTTCTACAAGAGGATATTTCTACGACTTGAACTTGTGACCGTCTATGATCACATGAGAGCAACTTTACCGAATACCAGTTTCGCCAAGGCTTCCCTTCAACTTGAAGGCTAAGATTTATGTATTAATTCACAGCTAATTTGTTGCATTAATTAGGAGAAACTAACAGGATAACCATAAAAATTTCATCACATACTTTGTATCTGCACAATTAAATGAGAATGAGTTATTTTACCTTTGCTGTGAGATATTTAAAGCAATCTTCTTTTCTCCTGCTTCGTATATGTTGCATAGTGAATATATCTGAAATGAGATATACTAAGCTATTAACAAAATCGGATTAGGTTACTTTCAGTATTATTCATCTAGTACATATTCCGCTTTTTCTAAAGATAGACAGGGAAAATTAATTATTTTTGCTGAAAGAAATAAAAGCTTTGATTCTACACTTGCACAAACAGCACAAATTCCCCAGTTTCTGGTGTATGGTCTTTGTATAAATAAATTTAAAATTTGAGGTATTATTACTTTTAGCATGCACCATAAATTATTTATATTGGTATCCGCAAAAATATATAAAATATATAACTTTTATATATAACATAGAGATTGTATATATATACAAAAATATATACTCCCTACGGTCCAAAATAAATAATTTTTTGGCCTTTTTCTTGTGGTCCAAAATAAGTGATTTTTCCAGATTTCGAGAATGAATTAATTATTATTTTCCTACATTGTCCTTGCAGTAAATAGTGTTGGAGTATGTGTATGAGTATTTATGGAGGATAGTAAATGTTAATATGGTCAATTACATTGCTAATTAATGCTAAAAAGTGAATTTCTTAATATATGTGAAAACATGCAAAAAAATAATTACTTATTTTGGACCGAATAAAGTATATTTTTCCGGCTATTATGTTGAGAGGAGCTATACAATATTATTTTCCCTTTAAAATTGGCAAATCTAACACGAGCATGCCACTGTCTAGTTTACACAGGCAAAAGTATTCCCAACACTATAAGCCCGTGAAAACAATCAACTCTTTATCTTTGTTCCTTGTAAAATTCTTGCCTTCCATTTAATCCCATTATTATTTATTACCTGATAGGAACTAGCATTTTATATAAATTATAAACTTATTAATTATCTTTAGCTTTTGAAGCTATTCACGTGCCCACATAACTGATTTCTGAATACTCCAAAGAATGATACTCTTAAACCTAAGGCTAGTTTGATGAAGATCTTTTTTTCGTTTCTTTAGTTGGATGAAAATCCCACTACAAGAAACCTACCTTATTGCGGCGACTATAATTGCTACAAAAGCTCAGAAAGTTGCCACAAAATACCTTAGTGGCGACCATATGGTTGCTGCACCTGCAACCGTAACAAAATGTCACTTGTGGCGACAATTGACGTCGCCACAAAAAGATACATATTGTCGCGACTATATCCACCACTAAAAGCAAATAAACATGCCAAAAAGAGATGTTACATAAGTCGCTGCTGAAGAAAAACCTTTAGCTGCGACTATAGTCGCCGTTAAATCATTATACCTTCCAGTGGCATCTTTAATCGCCACAATCCTTATGTATAGTGGCAATCTTAGTCTCTACAAAAAGAAACAATGTTTGTCACAAGGTTCTGTAGTCACAGAAACCCCTTTTCTTTCAAATTACAATAGCCAAAAATTCTAATAGATTTCAGATGCGGCCTAACTTTCTAGAACTAATATACAAATATAATTCTATCAATTGCCTAAAACACCGAAAGCATCCACATTATTCAACAAACACGAAAAATATTTCTCAAGCTAAATTTTATAAATACTTTCATTACTAAAAGTCAATAAAAAAACTATACTATACAATACTTTATTGTTCATATTGTCATTGTACTCGTATAATAATGACTAGAAAATAAAACATAAAGCGCCTTCAAACTCCTCCTTGGTCGACGCTATTTGTGATAGTTTGAGAGCCTTGTTCCTGTTATGAAGGGGAAAAACACATTATCACTTTGACAATTCTCATAATTTAATGTTAGAAGGTGTATGAGGTAACATTAAAGTAAATGATTATGAAACACATTTAATAAAAATGTGAAGGACATTATGACCAGCAAAGTTTATGATAAAAGATTTACCATCTCTATATAATATAGTCAATCGAGCAGATCCACCCTCATCAAATTACTTAAAGAAGTAAAAACAAAAAAGAAAAGAAAATAGTATTCCTCTACAATAAGGTAATGATTTTCTACGAGTTGTCCATATTCAGACATATTACCAGTGTAAGTTGTAAGGTATTATCACTTGTGTGTTGCATGCTATCTTCACTGTTAAGTTAGGAACCTCCTAATTAAGTTATGTTATATTGGTGTTATTATCAAATATGTACTATTGAATCCTACCTCTCGTGATTTGATTCACTAAGCACTTATATTAGCAGCCTTGTTCAGATTATCTAAAGATGAGAACAACCAACAGGGATGCCAATGTGAACAGGAAAGTTAGTTTTAGTCTTGTTCAGATCTAATGACATGGTATCTAGTTGTAACAGCACACAGTCTATTAGACTTTCTAACTACCAGACCCAAACAACATTAGATTAAGTCCTCCATAATTAGTTATATAAACAAGCACAAGACAATAGACAATGACTTCTATTTCTAACTTGGTAAGGCAAAAAAATCACAATAAACTAACATTTGGATAGGCTCAAAAACTCAATACATGACCTTTGTGCACAAGTTGTCATTACAGGCATACATAAGTCGAGATAGTACAATATCATGGTCAGGTCTAACAGTTAGAGTCGTTTAAGTAAAGATAGATCATTATGACCATTAGGAACATGTCTCATAATGTGAGTTAATTACTGAACCAATACAACATCATAGAAGGTCAAAAGCATTGCAGATACTACAAAGCTCAAACTGTCGTGAGATGGCAAGCATTAAAACTTATTACATGGGTATATCACAACAAATTATATTCAAATGTGGAGTAGGTTTTACAACAAGGTTCATTACATGGTTTCCGTTGTTTCAAATCATAACAAGAAACACAAAAAAATTCATTATGTCATAGTGACATGAACAGCCTGCCAACGAGAGTCAAACAAATTAACATTAAGGTACGAACAATGGTAATAATCGTGTTGTTGGGACTGAGTCAAAGAAGGATAACATCACAGACATCATGATTGCACAGTGTGGAGAGTATTAGCAGTATTTCAAAAGACGTATTAAAAGCCTTATTTTATTTTACTTTGGTTATCATGACGATATACACATAACTAATTACTTGTTTAACAGAAAGAATTACATACAATATTATAAGCATAGGACTTAGTTCGATTAATCATGAACCTTAATAGGATTTAAGAATAACAACAATACAGATACATGAATCCCTAAGTGTGCATAAAAGACAAGGTATCAGCAACAGATATATCAACAAAGGTCGTCAAAGTAGACATGTCAAATACAAAGCATAAACTGTAGGGACAACCATTCATTAGACCAAGACAAGGCAACACAATGTCACCTGCAGGAGGTCAAGTTAATGCCATTACTGGAGGTTTCAAATCTTAACAAAACACCAACAAGAGTTAAAGAACATGATTCAAATTGAAATCAGTAGTGAGGTGTAGCATAAATAGAGTATCAATCAATCATTCACCATAAAAAATGACAGATCAAAATATTATTTTGTAACATGTAGCTCCTGCAGCATACTAGAATATAAAAAATCTTTTACACAATGCTTAACTTGAATTACACCATTAACTTTAAAGTGGGAAATATGTCTCTAGTTAGACTAAGAAACTTAATTTTCAGCTTCAATTTTCTCCTAGAACCAGAAACTTAATCTGCAGCAAAGTAGTTTTATGGAACTTTCACACACAAAGCATAATTAAAGTAGAGCTCTTTTTCGCATACAAGGTCTTGAAGTCCAACAAGCTCATAGGACTGCATAATACATTTGTTTGACAGTCTTTCATGGTTCTACGACTTACTTCGACCATAAAAGACTATAATATAATAATATCCCGTTAATAGTTTATACGTACCAGGAAATTTTCTAGTTTTAAAAGATAAAACCAAGCACTTTATAATCAAATTTCACAATAACTACCAAACTCAAGTTAGCACAATTAGTTTGAGACAAAAGGAAGGACGGCATATTATGATGTAGGGAATGGTAGAAAACTACAACACAAGAAAATAACTATCCCCAACAACTTACCAACTTTGGCTTGCATCTCACGGGGAGCAGCAACTTCATCTTCCATTTCCTTTAATCGTTTCATCATCCCATCCAATTCCTGACAATTAATCAGATCCACTCATAATCAATAATAATCTTTGTGTATTCATATATAACATGAAATTTGCTATCCTTGTTTTTGGCAAACGAAGGTAGCAATTAATTTAATCCTCCAAACAGAATCAAACAAATCCATTAGGCTTCAAACCCAAACTATTTACGATTGGCTTTGTTGTATGAATCCTCCATATAATTCCACCAATTTTTGTCCGTATGATTCTACAAAGCTACTCCAGAAAGAAGATAAAAATAAAAATTTCTAGCCCTCTCTTTGTCCGTGTTCATCGACTAGAAAGGATATTTAATTAGGTCAACTAGGAGGAGCTGAAAAATTACAGCAACCACTAACTCTACTGAAAATTGGATCTTTTATTTCGACGACAAGCTGAACTTCATCAAATCTCTGGTAATATTTTTAAGCAGTTACTATAGTAAACTCATGCAAATTAAAGTAACATTTTAGTAGTTTCAAATAAGGTGTGCAGTTGGCACACTAGGGGTTTAACACAAAAGAGAGAAATCCTTATTTAGATCCAACAACCCAAAGATCATATTGCTTTTACAAAAATTGTCAGAATATCAAACATACAACCCACTAAAAGTAACATATCAAATAGAAACCAAGGATAAAAAGGTAAAAAGAGGACCTTGAACAGATCGAACTCCTGTCTTTCGCAACTTTGGCTTGCATCGTACGGAGAGTAGAAGATTCATATACCATCTTCTTTAATTGTTTCTTAGTCTCATCCAATCCCTTACAAAATAAAAGGTTTTAAATCCACTGCTAATTAGGGCTTTTTCACAAGGAAAAAAAGAGAGAAGAGAAGCACTAATATTGATAGAGAGACAGGGTAACTTAACGATGCCATCATCGAGGGCACTATGAAGTTCCATATCTCCTTCCATTTCATCTTCCATTGGGGAAAACCTTCCATTTGGCGATGGGGTTTGAAAGAAATCTTCCACGACTGGATTACAGTTTTGGAGAAACGAAGCAGTTGATTGAAGACGACGGGCTTCAATTTTAGAGAGACAAGGAGGATGTGGATTTGGATTTAGGGAGACGATAGGCTTCAGGGGAGATAAGGGTTTTGGAGAGAGATGGATCGCTTGTAGTGAACTGAGATTCTTGATTTACTCTTTGATTTTTTATTTACTTTATTAAATTTTTATTATTTAATTCTGACACTAGCGGCGACTTAGTCGCCCCAAATTGGATTAGTTGCGATCAAATGGGTCTTCGGTAAAGGTTTTTGGCTCAAATTTTTATTTTTCGGGGGAGTCGAAAATTTTCACCTAGAATGGCATCTACTAGCAGCGACCCCTTAAAAGCCGCCGTTGATCATGGAACAGTCTGCGGCGACTAGACTTGTCGCTACTAAAACTGCAACTCAGCAGCAACTAGATTACTCGCGGCTAAATCCTTACTTTTAGTCGCGACTTTTATGGTCGCCACTAACGGTCGCTACTACAAGTCCATTTTCTTGTAGTGATAGAAGTAAAACCATTGGCATGTTGTAGTACATAGAAATAAAAGCATTTTATCTGTCCCACACAGGAAAGCAAGACAAATACCGAGCGGAGAGGAATTTATTTAAATGACTCGTGTAACGACTCAATACGCGGATCCAGATTAAAATTTTATGGGTTCAATCGGGGCGGACCTAGAGAATAGAATACGGATTTTCGGGAACCCATTAACTTTTGCATAGACTTTGTATTTGTATTAAAAAATTCATTAAATATTTATAAATATCTAACTGTGAACCCAGTTATTAATGTATATTTAATTTAAAATTACGGTAGGAACTCATAAGCCTCAAATCCTGGATCCGCCTCTGGGTTCAACCATTTATAAAGAACACCATTATATTTTTGAAGTTATGTGTTCATATTTACTATTTATTGTAATTTTAATAAATTTTTACACATAAATTTATACTCCGCAATAAAAGTACTGGGTTCAATTGAATCCGGTGCTAGAGAGCTGGATCCGCCTCTGGATATTATCCGCTTCGGATGTAGGTTCTTGTGGCTTTAAAATGTGTCACTACTAAAACTTATTTACTTATATACCGAGCATTAGACTTTTTTACTTATATATGTGCAACATCTCGGGATTCAGTATCCTCGCAGAAGTTTGCCCCACTACTCGCTTAAGGTTGCACGCGGAATAACTTTAATACTATAGGTAACAATCCGTATAATAGATATACACCCAACATCTCTTTAGTATTTTGTTGATGTAGAATCCCGTAGGGTGTCACATCGTGCCCCTCGCAACAACTCAAGCAGCCATGCGGCCAGCCCAAGGCGAACTATTCTTTCGCTATTTACTAAAGCATACCGTGTGCTCCTTTCAATTTGAGAATATAATCCCACAATTCTAATAATATAATTTTTTGCTATAGTCCTGCAGAATTAATCTAAAGCTGAGACTTATTCCACTAAACTTATAGAGTTATGGAAAACTTAAATAGAAAAGAGGAAATATATTAGGGTTTATAGAAAACACTTGCTATTTGCAAAAGAAAACAAGAAAAACAATCACATATGACCTTTGTCAAGCAAAATAAAGGATAACCCTGGCGTTATGTAAACCATGTTATATATAAAATTTAAATTTTGAATACGTTTCTGCTCGAGTGTGTCGCATGCAACTAGGAAAATAGTTATTTCTAGTTATAAGCCGTTGAATTGGGTTTCTGTAGTTATGCATGCCTAACGTTAATTTTATATGGGGAACATATACGCTCTGCTCAAATGTGGAAATCTTTTCCTCTTTTGGGTATAGGCCAAAAGCAATGAGCCATGGACAGTCATATTCCTAGGCCCCTGTGACTTATTTAGAAACTAGTTTTTGTATCTAGGCATATATCTAAATAGCAAACTGTTTGACTACGTTGATACATTTTGCTATTTTATGAAGACCTTTTTGTTAGAAAATGACATATTTATAGTGGCGGACCCACGTGGTGGTTAGCGGGTTTACTTGAATTCGTTTCACCAATAAATAATATAGTGTATATGTATAAATTAGGATTAAAACCGTGTAAATTTTGTATAAATTTTTAATTTGAACCCACTTGAAAACTACTATTTTACGACTAAAATTATATACTTTTAAGATTGAACCCGCTTGCACATAATCCTGGGTCCGCCACTGCATATTTATGTACTATAATTGGGTACATAACCAATTTCGTGACTTTTGTATGGCTGAATATGTGTAGATGTTTGATTGGTTAAGTTAGAAAAACTTACATTAAAATATTTAAATATCTTCGGATTCCAGATGTTGTGGGCCAATAAAAGATACGTTCATTCTTAATCAAAGGTCTTAAGTTCGATCTATATGAATAGACATGGGAGCACTAACACATGATTAAATTAGTGGGGCTAGTGGACTCGGCCGAGAACAAACACATGATTTTAAAAAAAGGTTATGTGTTTATTATATTTCTTATTTTCTACCTGTCCCATAATGTTGATTTGTCCATATCAACAAATAGGAGTACATACACCTGATTATGTGAGTTATTTGTCCTAACATGGAAGTGCTATACATCTAAGCCCCTTTTTCTTAGTTGAGGAAATTTTTGGTCCACCTATAAACGGTGCTTTAATATCCAGCAGTGTTATTAGTTAATTTTAATATTTTTTATATAAGTACACTTATAGTGTACAATAAAATATATAGTAGTATTTTCTATGCTCTCTTCTCCAAATCAAAGTAGGGTTTAGATTGTGATAGGGGATTGCTCCAACCGTGATAATACCAGTGATTCCAGCTGCGGGTCGTTTCAGATTTTTGCTTCCGCGTCACAAAAAAATAAGTAAGTTCTCGTTTTACAATTTACACGCTATTTAATGTGTTTAGATTATCGCATTCCTTCGGTTAGTTATACGAAAGGCATGCATGCTATATGGCCAATTGATTTATATACTCCAATATGTTTTCAATTATTATTTTTATCTGGTTTAGTGCTTTGTTTTCTCTTCTTTCTTTGTCATCGCTCTCTCCAATAATTCAATTTTTGTAAAGAATACACTCAAAGCTACTGTTGCTGGGAGATACCTTTAAGTAGGAATATAATTATATTAAACATGGTAGTTATATATATTTAATTTCTTCTCATCTAAGTTATAATAAGCCGTTGAATTGAGTTTCTGTATAGCTGCATGCCTAGCTAATAACTTTTACGTAATATATAGGGACGTACTTTTCTGCTCCAGTGTGGAAATTTCTTCTTCTTTTAGGTGTAGGCCAACAGCAATATATATGTTCCCTTAATAATGATCATGTTCCCAGGCCCCTATGACTTATCTAGGAGAACCTTTGTATTTAAGCTTATTTCTGAATAGCTAACTGTTTAACTACATTATATTGATACATGTCTAGCCATTTCTAGAGACTTCTTGGTGAAAATGACATATTTGCACAGCCTCCCAAAATCAGAGGTTTCGTATTCGAACCATGTGTATAGAATTGTCTTTGCTAAAGAACACTTTACTCTCCAATATGAGACTTTTTGGATGAATCCGAATTTAAACCCGGCTCCAATTAGGGTACCTAACACCGAAATCCGAATGGGAAACAAAAAAAATATTCAGTAGTACTATAATTGGGTACATAAACCAACTTAGTACTTTTGTACAGTTGAATATGCACAATTCTGGTAATTGATCGATACGTACACGTCAACTTTAAATACTATTTTTTTATAACTTCAATGAGATATTGTCTACGACAACAATATGCTCCGTATATATCTATGTGTGGGGTTTGGAATCGGAGGATAGTGTATACGCAGACCTTATCTTACCTAGTAAAGGTAAATGTTGTTAAAAAAGAAGCAGAGGGAGAAAAAGAAGAAGATAAATAAATAAAGAGAGGGGAGAAAGGGGGAGAAAAGAATAAGTGTTACAAAAATATTAACCATATATAGGAGCATACGATAACTGAAACAAACTAAACAACATGATGTAATATAAAGTTAAGAAATAGGGAAGTACATGTGTGCTACTAGTATTACTAGGGGAAACTCTCAACTACCTACTACCCTTCTACTCTAAACCTCGACCTCTACGTCCTTCTATTAAGAGTCATATCCTCAATGAGCTGAAGTCGCGCCGTCTCCCGTCTGATCAGCTCTCCCTAGTTCTTCTTAGGTCTGCCTCAACCTTTTCCGCCATGGTCAACCTCTCACACCTCCTAACAGGAGCGTCAATACTTCTCCTCGTAACATGTCCAAATCATCTCAACCTCAACTCCCGCATCTTGTCCTCCAGGGAGACCATTCCCACTTTGTCAAATAACTTCATTCCTAATTTTATCCATCTCGGTATACTCACACATCCATTTTAACATTCTTATTTTTACTACTTTTATCTTCTGCATGTGAGAACTCTTGACTGGTCAATACTCAGCTCCATACAGCAAGATAGGTAAAACCACCACTATGTGAAATTTACCGTTAAGTTTTTTGGACACATTCTTATGGCAACAAGATATTGTCTAAACGCCTAAAAATATCTTTGTTGCTTCTGTAGATGTGATATTTCTAATTCTAGTCCTGTCAAAATCGCACATGGTTTCCCAAAATGATGAATTGTCAATATCATCAAATAAAATTACAAGCACTTTTTAATGTGAGTTTGTCCTGACATGGAACTACTTCGTTGGACGGTCCATTACTAAAAGTCCGTCAAAAAACAATCACAAAAAGCGATCAAAGTTGGTTGCTAAACAGTAAAAAAGTGACCAAAATGTGTCCAAACAGGATTGGTCGCTATTTTGATGGTCCCTTTACATTAGAGACCAAAGTTGGTCACTAATTAGCGACCAACTTTGGTCTCTAACGGAAGAGGATCAAACATTCCGGATATCAAATATAGAGACCAACTTTGGTCGCTTTATTATTTTTAATAATATAAATTTAGCGACCAAAGTTGGTCTGCATATATAAATTACGTTATTTATTTATTTATTATTATTCAAAATATAGCGACCAACTTTGGTCTAACCCAAATATTATATTTTAAAATCTGGAAACTAGCGACCAAAGTTGGTCGCTTCTTTTCAATATTTTTAAATTTTTTATAGGTAATTTTTTTAAAATCGGTCGCTTATGTCAAGATTTTAATATTTTTTTATAAATAAGCGACCAACATTGGTCGTTATTCTGAAAATCTGGGTTAATTAGCGACCAATCTTGGTCGCTATTGCCCAGAAAATTATTTTTTAAATAAAAAAGCGACCAAAGTTGGTCGCTTTTGTGGGTATAAGTTTGGCAGAAACGGCCTGTTTTAGCAGCTACACCACCTGCCAGCATACCAAATTCCCTATTACAAGCAACAACAACAACAATAACAACAAAACCAACAACAACAACATAACAACAAAGTAAAGTTTAATAGAAAACACATTAAACTAACAAAACTAAGTTAACGCTTATTACAAGCCCATTCGAAAACCGGTTCTATTGTCTAGTTCAAAGTATATAAAAGTCCTCAAGGAAAACTAAGTATATAAAACTAAGTGTTCTTGCAGCATCCTCGTGCGAAAGTTGGATTGCCTCGCCCGACTCATTAGGTGGCTGACTGCGTATGAATTCCTCCACGCCAGCTTTGAAGCGACCCTATAAGAAAAATTACATTGAATTAGTATTTCAAATTTTATATAAAAGTAAATCAAAATACTTAATGAAAAGTAAAAAAACTTACATGTACAGTCGAGGCTCGGCCCTCGACCCACCTTTCTGGATCGGTCTCTTTCTTCTTCTTTATAATANACGTTCATCCAGATTTCAACATCCTGTAAGGTACCGATGTTTTTCTTGGTATCTTATAGGATGTTGAACTCTGCATGAACGCGATATATGCATTTTATAGGCAGGGGATTTCTCCAAGGAAGAGAAGTTTGGAGAAATTTGTTGCCTATAAAGTGCACATATCACGTTCATCCAGATTTCAACATCTTGTAAGGTACCAATATTTTTCTTGGTACCTTATAGGATGTTGACCTCTGCATGAACGCGATATATGCACTTTATAGGCAGAGGATTTCTCCAAGGAAGAGAAGTTTGGAGAAATTTGTTGCCTATAAAGTGCACATATCACGTTCATCCATATTTCAACATCCTGTAAGGTACCAACATTTTTCTTGGTACCTTATAGGATGTTGAACTCTGCATGAACGCGATATATGCACTTTATAGGCAGGGCATTTCTCCAAGGAAGAGAAGATTGGAGAAATTTGTTGCCTATAAAGTGCACATATCACGTTCATCCATATTTCAACATCCTGTAAGGTACCAACATTTTTCTTGGTACCTTATAGGATGTTGAACTCTGCATGAACGCGATATATGCACTTTATAGGCAGGGCATTTCTCCAAGGAAGAGAAGATTGGAGAAATTTGTTGCCTATAAAGTGCACATATCACGTTCATCCAGATTTCAACATCCTGTAAGGTACCAACATTTTTCTTGGTACCTTATAGGTTGTTGAACTCTGCATATGCACTTTATAGGCAGGGATTTCTCCAAGGAAGAGAAGTTTAAATTTGGAAAATGAAGTAGAGAATTTCTGTATAACCTCTTCTTTTATCTACTTAGGAAATGTTAAATTCCTACCTACACCATCATTGTTTGAAACACATGTTATTGTCTTCTCATCATCATTGTCATTAATGAGAACAACAATTGAAGACACACCCTTCCAGGTACTGTGTCAAAGTTATTCTTGGTGGAAGTTCCATTGCATGTCTAATAAAGTCATCAACCCCTTCTACAAAATCCACCCGCAATCCTCGCCGATTAAAAGGCTCAATTCATATCCTAAAGGTTCAATTCATATCCTAAATGCTCAATTCATATCCAAAAATTCCAATTCATAAACTAAAATTCAAATACATAAACTAAAAGTC
>MDKH01032754.1:0-12291 GCA_005239495.1 Nicotiana undulata
TTACAGAATAGCTAATGAAAAGAAAGACCAAGTTCTAGCGTACCTTACCATTACAAACTCCTGCTATTGATAACCCTCACATTCCCTTCAGCCGACCAGTATTTTAATAGCTTTTCTCAACCTGGATCCACATCATGTGTTGGTATATTAAAAATTATTGTCATGTGCTTATGTCATTCTCTCTTTAAAATTACATGCTAAAAAATATTAGTTTAAGTTTGGTACATAATCTGTTTAAGTTACTTTGGGTATGTGGTGATGATTTAGATGAATTAGTTTTCTTTGGCTGTGATTTGTAAAGTAACATGCTGGGAAAGAAAACATGCCTTTGATGTATATTAGTTTAAGTATGGAATTTGGTACCGGTGCAAACTTGTCAACTTTTTTTATTTTGCAAATAAAAGGCCGATCACAAAGTCACTGCTTTAAACCTTAGTACATTTGGAGCTAATATGAAACAATTCAAAAAAATTATTTCAATATCTACGTTCACTGTATGGTCTCTTTGCCTTATGATGAAAAGGTTATTTTGGTGGGTCATAGTTATAAATTTCCACAACTCATGACCGTCCCATTTGAATCTTATATTAACTTAGGAAAACAAATTACTCATGAACATCGTCGTTTGCTTTAGACGCGTAATTAAATTATCACGCCTATGGGTACGGCTCCCGTGGCATAGTCGTGATACGTAAATCTCATTTGGGTGTGCATTTTGTATGATCCAATCAGAACTTCAAACAATAATTAAAATAAGCATGTTGTAGATCGCGGGTACGGTTCCCGTGGCACGATTCGCAATGTGCACAAAAATAATCGAGTGCACGACATCGCGACTTGTTCAAACAATTTCCATAAATCGTGGATCTTTTACAATTAAATCTCAAATGTAGAAAATCAAATTTTGAACTGTTAGTTTGCTTTGGGAGTAATTAATAAATAAAAAATTATCGTGACTATGGGTACGGTTCCCGTGGCATAGTCATAGATACGTAACTCCAAAATTCGAGTGCACGCTGGCGTGACTCGGCCTCCTAATTTCAAAAATTAAAATAAACATGTAGTAGATCGTGGGTACGGTTCCCGTGACATGATTTGCAATGTGTACAAAATAACAAGGGCGCGACACCGCGACTTGTTTAAGTAAACTCCATTATTGTTTAAAATAATTAATAGCGGTTAAAAGGTTAAAAAGGCACAATAGGCTTTAAAACATGTAATTAGTCAGATAATTAGGCCAATTAATAATAGTTAAGCGACCGTGCTAAAACCACGGAACCTTGGAATGCCTAACACTTTCTCCCGGGTTAACAGAATTCCTTACCAGGTCTTCTGATTTCGCAGACTTTAAACAGAGTCATTTTTTCCTCGCTTTGGGATTTAATAAACTGGTGACTTGGGACACCATAAATTATCCCAATTGGCGACTCTGAAATTAAATAATAATCTCATTTCGATTATTTTCACTTTTATTGGAAAAACTCCCTTATCTCACCCTTTCGGGAAAAAGTAGGTGTGACAATGTGTGTAATTGAGGGGAGGCTTATGATTGATGGGTTTGGTAAAAGTTGTTAATGGGGAAAATAAATAGTGGCACTAAACAGAAGTTGCCAGTGAATTTACAAGTAGTTACTGTTAGGTTTGTTCTCGTATAACTTTGCCTTCTATTGCCGGAATAGTATCACAGTTACGGGAACAATGATGTTTCGAGTCAGAATCGCGGCCCTCTCGATGAGACGACTGTCGCAACCCCTTTTTGTATCGCACGGGTTAGGTACGGAGAGATCGAGTTGATGACATTCTGGACAACTCCTTAAAGGAAGAGTCGCCACCTAACGATTTTTATGTTGCGTTAGGGCACCTAGAGTTGATAACTCATGAACTAGTGCGCGTTACCAGAGATTGGGTAAGAGCTTGAAATTATCCCAAAGGGAAGGTATTAGGCACCCCTCAAGATCCACAACTGTGGATCCCAGCCAATAAGTTTTGTGAATTTGGACGGTGAGCAAGTAACAAATAACGTTCACATAAGAGGGGATTTTAAACAAATATGAAAATCTTTAAAGGTTTTGGAATATCATAAACATTTGAAAAGATTGTCATAGGTTTAAAGTAATAAGGATCACTTCAATGCAATACCCGGTATGTCACACCTCGAGGAGGCGGCTACACGTGGTATTAGCGCACCGGTCATCATATCTGTATTCTACCCTTCCCACCCCGTAAGGTTATTTAAAGCGCATGTGTTGGTCACGAAAGCTTATTGCGCGCCATTACCCGTCCCATCCTATAAGTCTTGGAGGGTGTTTAGGACTACTAATCCTACAAGGCAGGAACTAGGCAGAACCCTTAGGTTTAAAGGTCAAAATACTAAGCGACATAAAAAAACAAGTAGGACTGCACATATGAGGGAACATATAAAGGCAAATAAACAAGCTCATAGATCCCTCCACAAGTAAACATGTAAGCGGCACGTCTTAAACACAATTAAGGTCTCAAAGTTAAAAACAGGAGTTTGAGTTGGAGAACAATAGGTTTCAACAGTTTGATTTTTTCTTTTTGAAAAACTTAGTAATAAACAGGAAGTTCAGTTAAAAAATAGAACAATTTAGAGAAGAGTGATTGATTAAAAATCCAGTAGTCTAAGGACAGTATCAAGAGTTGAAAAGTGTGTGATATTTTAGCAATTTTCAATAAAAGAGATGAATAACTTTTAGGGAATCAGTAATCAAAAGCAAAGAAAGATTTTAAATAAACAGAGTACTTTGAATAGGCGTGACTTACTTTAAAACCCAATAATTCAAAATAGAACAAGAACCAGTAGTTTAAAGGAGCTTTAGTAAAAAGAAGAGTGAATGCACAATTTCAAAAAGCAGTAATTAGGAACAGAGCAGGAGTTTTTTAGAAAAAAAATAGAATGAACTTCAGAAAACAAGAGTGAAAGCGGCAAGGTTTTAAGGATCTCGAAAGAGACTAATTAGCCTTAAGATCAGCCAAGTGTTGAACGACTTATTTTGGTTTTAGTACGTATTATGCCTAAGGTTTGCCTAGGCGTCGTATACATTGCCTACTTAAGAAGGTGATCATGCATAGTTAACTCTGATTTTAAGGGATATACGTTGGCAAAATGTTGCAGGTAGTTTAACCATTTTTTATTAAATTAAGCATGCTAATTAGGCGTTTTTACGATTGCAACTCAGAGAAATATAAGATCCTAAACAACAGGATATCTAATGCACATAGAGATTCCTAAAACATGGTTTCTAAGATGCAAATGCAGTGATGACCTTATGCAGTTGATTTTTCTTGTTATTAATTGATTAGAATTAGGAAATGATTGTGATAACATGCTGAAAGTGAAGGACCTAAAACATGATTCCTAATATGTGAAATGTTTGTCCTATACAAGTTATCTAATGCACAAATAAATTCCTATAGGCATGTTTTCTACCATTACCTAAGCTAGGCATGCATAACCCCCATATTCATTATCCAGCCCCAATAATTCGTTTACAAATTATTACAGACCATAATAAATGAATTGCAGTAATGAAAAAGGAAAATAAGAGGTTATTCTATAGGGAGCCTTCAATCAGGCCCAATCTTCCAGCCTCACCCCTTTCTAGCCTCACAACCTTCATGGCCTGGGTGCGGCAAATCTCCCTAGGTCCCTCATTGGGTCCCTGGCCAATACCAGCACCCAAGAAAGTTTGAATAAAGTGTAGTGTGGAATTACTAGCCTTGTGTGTCAAAGTTCAATGAATACCCAATGGTACTCAAGGCAATGCTCACACGAAGGGGGTAGGACCTAGTTTCTAAGAGTAGTGTGAAGTGCAGGAAGGAGTAGTTTAAAAGATTTTTTAGGACCGGATATTTGTTTATTTTTTTAAAGACAATTGGAATTCTTAGACAGTATAGAGTTACACACAGGGGATATGGGGTAGAGGGGACAAATAAGTCACATAGTGACACACAAAGATACATAAACTTAAGCGTAGCTGCACAAATCAGGACAACCAAGTATAGACATGATAGTAGATAGTGATTACAGTAGGTGAGACTAAGAGCAAGTGATAGTCATACAAGTCAAATCATAAGTAGAGTAAATAATAACAGATAAAGGTTTAGCAGGATCATGGACACATGAAAACCTGAACGGAAAGAGATGGTTTAACAGTTGCACATAGAGACAAGTAAAGCCTATAACAGTGTTGAATTAATCACAATTAGGTAAGGAGGTGAGCATGACAAGTATCATGTATCAGTTGTATGTAAAACCATAGAGGCACAGGTATAGAATAGTTAAGAACATAGCATGCTAGGATATAAATAAACACATTGGTTCAAAGCTTTGAAAAAAAGTTAATCAGGACATACCAGTGAGATTAAAAGAGCAGTAACACGAACAGGCAGTAGGATATACACAATAATTAGCCTTGTCTTGTAGCCGGCTAATTCAGGACAATAGCAAATAGCAAAGAAAGAGAACGAAAAAGCTTTAAGTGTGAGAGAGAGTTTTGAACTAATTGTTCATGTTCAGAAGTGAGAATAGAGGAGAGTTTATATAGTAGTTAAGAGCAGAGTAAAATAAGGTAAAGGAAATCAGTCTTCAACAATTAAGGAAGCCACAGAATCAATGAGGCACAAAATCAGCAAGTTTTCCTTTAATTAAGGGATGATTAACCAACGGTAAAGAGCAGGACACATTTAAGGAAAGAAATTCAAGTAAGACTTAAGTGCAGAGTAGGCAATTAGGGGTAAATACACAGGGGTTTAATTAAGGAAAGAATCAACACATGACTAATAAGGAAGGGGTCAATTTAGTTCAGTAATTGTAATAACTTAGGACCAGTAAAGAATAAGAATCAGAGGTCTTCCCTTAATCAAGGGAGTCATCTCAAACGGTAAAGAAGAGGGAGCAAATAAGGAAAAGAACTCACACAGCAAGGGTATAGAAATCAAAGAGATAATTCCGTCATTGCAAGTACAGAACAAGTAATTTAGGGCTAAGTACATAGAGTCCAATTAAGGAAATAACAGTACGGATCCCTTAATAATACAGTCAACCACGTAATGAAGTAATAGAATGATTTAAAATTGCATAGACAAGGGAAGTAGTTGGAAATTAGTAAGAGTATCCATACAAAATCAGGGATTCAACATTTGACACCAATTAGGGGAGAGTCTCATGTATCCAAAGAGATATTCAAAACCAGCATATAGAGGTCGCATAGTATTACTCACAATCATTTAGGGGTTCGAGACAATGTTGATTCAAGCAGGGTGAACACATAAGGAGCAGCAAAATTGAGGACCCAATAGCATAGTAAGACAACAATTATAAGGAAACAGGAATTATTCATGGAAACAGACACACATACAAATCGAAAGAAAGAGACAAAAACAACTTTAGGACCGTGTTAAAACTAAAGTTTTAACATAATAAGCCACGATTTAGAGCGATAGAACACTTAAGCATACGAAAAAAAATACTTGATCTTTGAAAAATCATTTGAAGAAACGCTTCAGAAACCCTAAGTACGACTTGTTTAGAAACGAAAAACTTTTGAGAAAGAGTGTAATAATACTAGTAATAAGCCTGAATCTAGTGTAGATATAAGAAAATAGGAAGTTTCAGAGATTAGGGTTTCAGAGATATCAGGGAAGGTGATAAAAACCTGTTGTGAAGCTCAAGGACAATGGCGTTTAGAGCACCATTGAGTCAAAACCTATCGGAGACGGCCAGAAACAGCCTTAGGCGGAGCTTCCAGTGGTGGTCTGGCATGTCTGGACCCATGGGGGTCTTAAGGATTGAGAAGATCGGAGAGATGAGGCTTCGTAGTGGCCGGTGGTCGAGGGTGGTGAGCCCTGAAGTGGCTGGAGATGAAGTCCATCGGAGGGGAGAAGCCAAGGAAGCTTCTAGAGAGAGTTAGAGAGTAATAGAGAGAGACAGAGAGAGGATGAGAGATGAAGAGTCTTGAAGGGAAGTGAGACCATGGGAGAGGGTTAGGTGAGTTAATTAAGGTAATAAAAATTTGGGTCGTTGATCTGATCTGATCAACGGCTCAGATTGGCCTGGGACTGGGTCGGCTTATTTGATGGGTTTTGGGCTGGGTTGTTTGGGATATGGGTTGGGGTTAATTAGGTTAGATTTTAAATAATAAATGGCTAAATATTAAATACCCCAAAAATAGATAAGTAATTAAATAAACAACCAATAACTATACAAAAAATGAAATTGAGTTTAAATAGATAAAATTATAGTAATTAAATAATATTGAGTGTAAAAATGCATAAGTTTCGAATTAATATAATACACAATGTTCAATTGGGCTATATTTGCAAAATTATTGTAATTGAAATTAAGTAAGCCCCAATTGGCCAATTTACGAAATAATTGAATTTTAATAAGTAAAAAGTTATTATAAATGATTTACTGAACTGGAAAGTATTTTAAAATTATTTTAGAGCACAATTTATAAATTATAAAAATATACAATATTAAATAAATCGGGAAATAATTTAGATAAAATTGAAAAAAAAAATTAGGAAAAATACTCATTATTGCAAAGAGTAATTTTGAAAGCTTATATACCAGTTTGAAAATAATATGAGAAAAAATTGGGTATCAACAGCTGCCCCTCTTTACTTGGGAAGGATGAAAAAGTTGTCGGGTAAAGATATGATGGCCAATTTTGACCGAGATGAAACGATGGGATAGAATTTGGCCGCTCCCTGGTTTCTGATCTGCCTACATATCCCTGGTTTTACAGGAATCAGGCCGCATGTAGTTCCGGAATCATTGGCGAAATATACCGATGATGTTTCATAAGAACGGACGCAAGGTGCATGGTAGGGTAAGAGTATGAAGTTCTTACGGGGGACGATGTCGGAGAACTGGAACAGTCTGCTCCTTCCTGGTTGGCTGTTCCGGCCGAGTTACCTGCAGATAGAGAAAAAACGTATATTGTGCATAATATAAACATGATGCAAGTTCCCGTCGGACTATGAATGTTGTCTTTGGACCATTAAGATGATGTCCTTAGACCATGATGTCATGGGCCATGAATCGCTTGGCGCGGGATTCGCAGGCCATGAAATGATGTTCTTGGGCCATGAGGATGGTGCCGATGATGCCTTTGAATAATGATATGCAAGTTGAAGAAGAGATCCGCAAGCTATGAAATGATTTTCTCGGGCCATGAGGATGGTGCCTCCGAACGATGACGCCTTTGGACAAGTTGGCGATATTTCAGCCCATGAAGAATGCAGTAGTATGATGTTGGAAAGACAGAGCTTTGTCTTGCGATTTGCGGAAAAAAAGTGGGCAAAGCTTAGCCCGAAAGAAGGCGTAAATAAATAGGGTAACGAAAGGTGACTGCTTTGAAAAGGTAGAAAGGAGCTTAGTGTAGTGCAATAAGATGTGGAGAGAGGTAGCGTAGAACCTCGGAAGGCAGAATAGGTAGCCTTATGCAAGAAGTAAATGCAGATGGATGTAGAGCTTAACCTCGGAAGGCAGAATGGTAGCCTTATGCAAAGATGCGAATGCAGATGGAGGTAGAGCTTAACCTCATGCAAGATGGAGACAGAGCTTAGTCTCGGAAGGCGGAATGGTAGCCTTATGCAAAGATGCGAATGCAGATGGAGGTAGAGCTTAACCTCGAAAGGCAGACTGATAGCCTTATGCAAAGATGCGAATACAGATGGAGGTAGAGCTTAACCTCGAAAGGCAGACTGATAGCCTTATGCAAAGATGCGAATGCAGATGGAGGTAGAGCTTAACCTCATGCAAGATGGAGACAGAGCTTAGTCTCGGAAGGCGGAATGGTAGCCTCATGCAATGCAGATTGAGGTAGAGCTTAACCTCGGAAGGCAGACTGATAGCCTTATGAAAAGATGCGAATGCAGGTGGAGGTAGAGCTTAACCTCATGCAAGATGGAGACAGAGCTTAGTCTCGGAAGGCGGAATGGTAGCCTCATGCAATGCAGATTGAGGTAGAGCTTAACCTCGGAAGGCAGACTGATAGCCTTATGAAAAGATGCGAATGCAGGTGGAGGTAGAGCTTAACCTCATGCAAGATGGAGACAGAGCTTAGTCTCGAGAGGAAGAAAGGTAGCCTCATGCAATGCATAAAATAAAGTGATAGTAAGAGTTCTTAGCTGATGATAAAGTGCGATGATACGACTGTTGTGAATGAAGTATCATTTGCAATGATGATAGTAGTAAGTGTTGGCATGTGCGATGAGTTCGAGAGCGTATCCTTGAGAAGCATGCGTCTTGTGGGGATAATGGGATGTCTTGGGCTTTTCCCGTATTTGTGCCTGCATCCAAAGAAAATCGTGAGTTCTGTAGAGGGAAGGGTTAGTTCGTATCCATGTTGGCTTGGATCGGCCTATCTTCTTGATGATGATGACTTTGTTTGTACCACAGGGGTAGCATTGCTAAAACAAGCTGTTTTTGAGAAATAAATATGCATGGTTTTATAAATTATGATATAACATATAGAAAATAATAGTTTTCTTTGGATGAACCGACGACCATGACGCGGTTCAAGACATTGCAACCTCTCTTACTGCGGAGATTTGAGGGTCCTCCTCAAAACTTTGCCCCGGTGTGAATCGTCTTGGTTTGACTTTCTTGTGGAAGGCTCGGGTCATTCTATTCAGATATAGCTGACCATGACAAATCGCGTTCATTCTCTTTCCGTCTTTGAGGGCCAATTGCTCATAGCGGATTCTTACCCATTCTGCGTCGCTGAGCTTGGCTTCTTGTATAATTCTCAATGACGGAATTTCCACTTCATCAGGAATGACGGCTTCTGTACCGTATACCAACATGTAAGGAGTTTCCCCGGTTGATGTGCGAACCGTGGTGCGATACCCCAACAAAGCGAATGACAGCTTTTCAAGCCACTGCTTGTGCTTCTCTATCATCTTTCTCAGTATCTTCTTGATGTTCTTGTTGGCAGCCTCAACGGCTCCATTCATTTAAGGTCTGTATGCGGTCAAATTCTTGTGCTGGATCTTGAAGGTTTCACACATTACTCTCATCAAATCACTGTTGAGATTAGAACCATTATCGGTGATGATTGACTCTGGAACTCCAAATCGACAAATAATGCGGTCGCGGACAAAGTCGGCCACGACTTTCTTAGTAACTGCTTTGTAAGATGCAGCTTCGACCCATTTGGTGAAATAGTCAATGGCAACCAGAATGAACCTGTGTCCATTGGAGGCTGCAGGCTCAATTGGTCCAATGACATCCATGCCCCAAGCGGCAAACGGCCAGGGTGAACTTGTTGCATTAAGCTCACTGGGAGGTACCTTTATCATATCCCCATGTATTTGACATCGATGGAATTTGCGGACATACTGGATGCAGTCTGTTTCCATGGTCATCCAGAAATAACCAGCCCGAAGTATCTTCTTTGCTAGAACAAACCCGTTCATATGAAGATCGCATGTACCAGCATGTATTTCCTCCAACAGCTTCGTCGCTTCCTTTGCCTCGACACATCTTAGTAAACCCAGATCGGGAGTCCTCCTATATAGGATTCCTCCGCTATGAAAGAAGTTGTTTGATAACCTTCGAAGAGTGCGCTTTTGAGTAGCGTTTGCAAGTTCTGGATACTCTCCCTCTGCCAAGTACTCCTTAATGTCATGGAACCAAGGCTTTCCATATGCTTCTTCTTCAATGTGGGCACAGTAGGCCGGATGATTGTGAATTCCCACCGGGATAGGATCAATGAAGTTCTTATCTGGGTGCTGGATCATAGATTACAAGGTGGCTAGTGCGTCGGCGAACTCATTCTGGATTCTGGGAACGTGCCAGAATTCAATCTTTGTGAACCTCCTTCTCAATTTCTGCACACGATCTAGGTATGGCAGTATCTTGGAATTCTTGGTTTCCCATTCCCCTTGGACTTGGTGTATCAATAAGTCGGAATCACCGATCGCTAATAATTCCTGAACATTCATGTCAATGGCCAAGTTGAGCCCAAGGATGCAGGCCTCATATTCAGCCATGTTGTTGGTGTAAGGGAATCTGAATTTGGCGGATACCAGGTAATGCTGACCAGTTTCTGAAATTAAGACTGCTCCAATACCCACGCCTTTGAAGTTTGCGGCCCCATCAAAGAACATCCTCCAACCGTCGTAGGATTCTGCAATGTCCTCTCCTACGAATGATACTTCCTCATCGGGGAAATACGTTTTCAAAGGTTCGTATTCTCCGTCCACAGGATTCTCAGCAAGATGATCGGCTAATGCTTGTCCCTTGACTGCCTTCTGAGTTACGTAAATGATGTCGAACTCACTTAACAGGATCTTCCATTTAGCTAGCTTGCCAGTGGGCATGGGCTTCTGAAAGATGTACTTTAGCGGATCCATCCTCGATATGAGATACATTGTGTAGACACAGAAATAATGCCTCAGCTTCTGTGCGACCCAAGTCAAAGCACAACAGGTGCGTTCTAATAGAGAATACCGGGCCTCATACGGAGTAAACTTCTTGCTGAGGTAGTAAATTGCTGGCTCTTTCCTCCCTGTTTCATCATGTTGCCCGAGAACGCAACCGAAAGCTCCATCTAATACGGCCAGGTAGAGTAATAGGGGTTTACCTAGCTCTGGGGGTACCAAGACTGGTGGTGTTGAGAGGTACTTTTTGATTTTGTCGAAGGCTTTTTGACAATACTCAGTCCATTTGGTGGCTGCATCCTTTCTCAGCATTTTGAAAATTGGTTCACAAATGACGGTAGACTAGGCTATGAACCGGATGATATAATTGAGCCTTCCCAGAAAGCTCATAACATCCTTTTTGTTCTTCGGTGGTGGCAATTCCTGAATGGCTTTGACCTTTGATGGATCTATCTCTATTCCTCGACGATCGACGATGAACCCTAGCATCTTGCCAGCGGGACCCCGAACGCACACTTTGGAGGGTTAAGTTTCAGATTGTATTTCCTTAACCTGTTGAAGAACTTTCTCAAATCTTCCATGTGATCATCAACTTTCCTTGATTTAATAATGACGTCGTCCACATACACCCTCAATTTCTTTGTGAATCATGTCATGGAATATAGTAGTCATGGCCCTCATGTAGGTGGCCCCTGCATTCTTCAGACCGAATGGCATCATTTTGTAGAAATACATTCCCCACGGCGTAATGCCGTTTTCTCAGCATCTTCCTCGTCCATCCAAATCTGATGGTAACCGGCAAAACAATCTAACAAAGACTGCAGTTCGTGCTTGGCACAGTTGTCAATTAAGATGTGTATGTCTGGCAGGGGGAAGTCGTCTTTCGAACTTGCCCGGTTAAGATCCCGGTAGTCAACGCAGACTCTGACCTTCCCATCTTTCTTTGGTACAGGCACAATATTGGCTAACCATGTAGGATATTTGACCACCCGGAGAACCCCGGCGTTGATCTGCTTGAAGGCCTCTTCTTTGATTTTCAAGCTCATGTCTAGTGTGAACTTCCTGAGCTTTTGCTTCACTGGTGGGAATGTTGGATTGGTTGGCAGCTTGTGGGCCACGATAGATGTACTGAGGCCAGTCATGTCATCATATGACCAGGCGAATATGTCCTCATACTCCCTTAAAAATTCTGTATATTCCTCTTTTTCTAACGGTGACAGATGAATGTTGATGTGTGTTTCTTTGACGTTCTCTGCGTTTCCCAGGTTGACGACCTCAGTCTCGTCCAAGTTAGACTTAGGTCTATTCTCAAATACCTCGACTTCTTTAATAATATCCTCAGGTATATCATCCTCGTCTGACTCGAAATCAGTTTGTTGCGTTGCCTCATTGCAGGTCACAGTCGTCGGTTCATCAAGATAAGTAATAGTAATGCTGTGTAAATGAAGTAATGGGGAGGAAAACAGTAACAAATAAATATAAGTAAATGTAAGATTTATAAAGAAATTGGAAATGCTTTGATAAATTGAGTAATTGTTTGAACATAAGAGCTCTTTCTTGCAGAAATTAAAAATGTGAAAATGAATGAAGTTCTTTAGGTAAATAAACTGTAAATAATGTTTGTTTTGTTAGACTTGCTACCCCGAGGCTCGACGGGCTTTGGTTGTCCTGACGGACCAATTGTTGAGATTTGATCCCTTGCTCACGACTTGTATGGAAGGGCCTTCCTCCCCCTCCTCTTCAAAAATGATACAGCAGTCCATATTCTCATCATCCAGAAATAAATCCTTTATCGCCCCTAGCGCTTCTTATTCGTCTGTACCATATATGATGTCAGTTGGCTGGAAAGTCTGCTCTATGTGGGGTATTGGCTGC
>ML244499.1:0-55328 GCA_005239495.1 Nicotiana undulata
CGACGCTTCACGCGTCGGGTTGGGATGCGTGCTGATGCAGGATGGCAGGGTTATTTCTTATGCGTCGCGCCAACTGAAGGTTCATGAAAAGAATTACCCTGTGCACGATTTGGAGTTGGCGGCAATTGTTCATGCTCTGAAGATATGGCGGCATTATCTATATGGTGTATCTTGTGAGGTCTATACTGACCACCGCATCTTGCAGTACCTGCTTAAGCAGAGAGAGCTTAATTTGAGGCAGTTGAGGTGGCTTGAGTTGTTGAAAGACTATGATCTCACTATTCTGTATCATCCGGGCAAGGAAATGTAGTGGCGGATGCATTGAGCAGGCAAGCAGCTAGCATGGGTAGTTTGTCCTACATCTCAGCTGAGGAGAGGCCTTTATCCTTGGACATTCAATCCTTGGCTAACCGTTTGGTAAGATTGGACCTTTCAAAGCCCCGTCGAGTTTTAGCTTATGTGGTAGCTCAGTCTTCATTATTGGGAGAGATCAAGGCTCGACAGTTTGATGATCCCCGCCTGGCAGAGCTTAGGGATACAATGGTCTAGGGTAGGGCCAAGGGGATTACTTTGGGCGAGGATGGTGTTCTGCGACTCCAGGGCCGATTGTGTGTTCCTAATGTTAATGGCTTGAGGGAGAGGATTCTAGCAGAGGCTCACAGTTCTCGGTATTCTATTCACCCAGGAGCTACGAAGATGTACCGTGATTTGAAGCAGCACTACTGGTGGAGGCGGATGAAGAAAGACATTGTTCAGCATGTGGCTAGGTGTCTTAATTGTCAGCAGGTTAAGTACGAGCATCAGCGACCAGGAGGCTTGTTTTAGTAGATGCCCATTCCTCAGTGGAAATGAGAGCGTATCGATATGGACTTCGTGGTTGGGTTGCCTCGGACATTGCGGAAGGTTGATGCGGTTTGGATCATTGTGGATAGATTGACCAAATCGGCACATTTCATTCCTGTGGCTACTACTTATACTACAGAGAGGCTNCCTCAGTTCAGCATTTCACCCTTAGACTAATGGCCAGTCAGAGCGTACAGTTCATATTTTGGAGGATATGCTTAGGGCTTGCGTGATTGATTTCGGGGGTCAGTGGGACTAGTTGTTGCCTTTAGCGGAGTTTGCATACAATAATAGTTTATCAGTGCAGCATCGAGATGGCTCTATTTGAGGCTTTATATGGTCGGTGATGCCGTTCTCCGATTGGGTGGTTTGAGCCTGGTGAGGCCAAGTTATACGGTTCAGATCTGGTCAGAGATGCCTTGGAAAGGGTGAAGATTATTCAGGAGAGGCTCCGTACAGCCCAGTCTAGGCAGAAGAGCTACGCAGATCAGCGGGCACGTGATGTAGCATTCATGGAGGGAGATAAGGTCATGTTGAAGGTTTCGCCGATGAAGGGCATTATGAGATTTGGGAAGAAAGGNTCTAGGCAGAAGAGCTACGCAGATCAGCGGGCACGTGATGTAGCATTCATGGAGGGAGATAAGGTCATGTTGAAGGTTTCGCCGATGAAGGGCATTCTGAGATTTGGGAAGAAAGGAAAGCTGAGCCCCAGGTTTATAGGTCCTTTCGAGGTGGTGAAGCGGGTTGGAGAGGTTGCTTATGAGCTTGCTTTGCCTCCAGCCTTATCAGGAGTTCACCCAGTATTTCATGTATCTATGCTTCGGAGGTATCACGCCGACTTCTCGCACGTGGTTGATTACAGTACTATCCAGTTAGATGAGAAGTTGGGGTTTGAGGAGGAGCCATTTGCCATTATTGATAGGCAGGACCGCCAGTTGAGGTCTAAGGCAGTTTCCGCGGTTAAGGTCAAATGGAGGGGCCAACCAGTTGAGGAGGCGACTTGGGAGTCTGAGCGGGACATGCGGAGCGGATATCCACAGCTATTCAGCACTGCAGGTACGATTCTAGTCCTGTTCGAGGACGCACGTATATTTAAGAGGGGAAGAATGTAACGACCTAGCCGGTCGTTTTGCATATCAGGGTCCCGTTTCCTTAAATGAAACTTTCCATAGCAGCTATTCGTGCTTTATGACTCGTGGGAGTAGGTGGTCCGAGATTTGGGAATGATTTGGATGGTTTTGGAACACTTGGTTCCTTAAGGCTGGCCTATTTGGCCAACTTTGACTTCGGCCAACATTTTGAGTAAATGACCTCGTAATCGAGTTCTGACAGCTCCAGTAGCTCCGTATGATGATTTTGACTTGGGCGTATTTTCGGCTCGGGTTTCTGATGACCCGGGAGCGTTTCGGTGCCCAAAATGGAAATCAGGATTTCCCTAAGTTTAGAATTTGGCCTGGAACGGGACTTCATGCTATCGGGGTCCCAAAGGAATTCCGGGACCGGCAATAGTTCCGAATAGTCATTTATGACTTGTCTGCAAAATTTGGGGTCATTCCGAGTAGTATAGACCCGTCCGGCGTAATGTGATGAATTCTAGAATTTCAAAGTTCTTAAGTTTGATTAATTTGGTTTTGGAGTTGAATTTTTAGTTTCGTGGTTGTTTTTCATGTTTCGGAAGTTCGAGAGAGTCCGTATCATGAATACAGACTTGCCGGTGCTTTTGGACGGGGTCCTAGGGGGTGTTTTAGACCCCCGGGAGCTAAGTTGGAAAACCAAAATTTTTTTGTCTGGTTTCCTTCTCTGCGATCACAGAAGGAGGGATGCAATCGCGGAGAAGTAATTATGCTGGTCCATCCAATGTTATCTGCGATCGCAGACGTCACTCCGCAATCGCATGAGTTCCCCTTCCCAACTCTCTACGAACGCAGACTCACCCCTGCGATCGCACAAGTCACCTACCTACACCCCTACTGCCTGTTCCTCTCTGCGGTCGCATACCTAACTCCTGCGGTCGCATAAGCCTACCTCCCTACCCTCTGCGATCGCAGGCCCCATCTATGCGATCGCATAGTGCTTCCTGGGGGCCAGGGTCATTTGTTCTACGAGATCGCAGGCCTGATGCCGCGATCGCAGTGAAGGTTTTCCTGGGCAGTATTTAAATGTCCAATTACGGGATACTTCTTCATTATTCAATACCCAACCTCCATTAGAGCTCCTCAAAGCCAAGGAAAAGCTGTCCAAGGTCAAGTCCTTCCAGGTTAGTATGATTTTCTCTCTAAATTCATGAATTTATTATGGAAATTTAACTAGTTATCTATTAAAATAACAAAAATATCATGAAATTTGGTAGACATTCCTAGGGCTATGATAATTAGTGAATTATCCCTTTTTAGCCATGAACTCCTAAATAAATTATGTAATTACGATCCTTGGGCTTCGGGTAGTTCATTCCTTCGAGAATTTTCAAAATCCGAACGCGTGGGCCAGGGGTCGAAATTTCAAAAACCTTCAAGAATACTATATTTGGGATTTCTTGTTAATTCTTATTCTTGGAGCATAAATTGATTCAATTATTATATGTTTGGCTAGCTGTGCGCCATCTAGGGTAGTTTTGGAATTTCGGGCGCATATTTTGATCTGGTTCTTGGTCCGAGGAGTGCTTTCATCGAGGTGAATCTCCTTTCTAACCTCGTAAAAGGGAAATTGTCCCTCTAGGTAACCTTGTTTGCTATGTGATCTTGTTTGGGGGCTACGTACGCACCGAGTGACGAGAGTCCGTATGTAGTGGCTATTACTGCTTCGTCCGGTTAGCTAGGGCACAACATGCTTTCCCATGTTGTAGCATAGACATGACTTGTATTCTTGTGTGATTAGTATTGTTGTCTTTGAACGTTGTGATACTTGGCTTTATTTAAGTGTGATAAGAGAATCACGGCAGAGTGATGATTGATTATATTATAGAATCAGGTCGTACGCCACGGCAAACTGATGATTGATTATATTGTGGGATCGGGCCGTACGCCACGGCGAGATTGAGACTACCAAGGTAGGATCGTGCCGTACGCCATGGCGAGATTGAGAATACCAGGGTGGGATAAAACCATACGCCACGACGAGATTGAGACTACCAGGGTGGGATCGGGTCGTACGCCACGGCGAGATTAAGACTACCAGGGTGGGATCGGGCTGTACACCACGACGGATATCAAACTTGTTTTATTTGAGATTGTTATTTGATGCCGGATATTGATGTACTTGATTATTTGTTTTATATGCCTACAGGTTTCTTTATATCCTGCTTACCTTACGACTGTTGGACCTTAGTGAGTATCGAGTCGACCTCTCGTCACTACTTCTTCGAGATTAGATGGGATACTCACTGGGTACATATTTATATATATGTACTCATGCTGCACTTTATTTCCTTTTCTGTACTTGATTATACAGGTCCGGAGGCTGGTCCATCTGATTTTCAGGCCGGTGCAAGATATTGATAGCGTGGTCATACTTCACGGTGAGCTGCTTTTCTGGCAACTTCCTAGAAGCACACTGGGGTTTCTTTTGTTATGCTCTATGTCTATTTCATTCAGACTGAGACCCTGTATATGTTGTAGTCATTTTATATTCAGTAGTTGCCCGTGGCACTCGTGACACTAGTTCCTGGCACACACGCGGTATATATTTTGGGGTTTTTGGGATGTATATCTAGGTGTATGTTTTATTTCGTCCTTGTATCTACTATGATTTTACCTTCACTCAAGGCTAGTATCATGTTAGTTGTTATAAACTGGTAATCATTGACTTGTTTGATCGAATGGGAAGGGTATCACTTAGTGAAAGTTATATCGGCTGGCCTAACCCCGCTGTTGGGCGCCATCGCGGCCTGAATTAGGATTTGGGTCGTGACAGGTATCATGTCGGTCATATGTGCTCTATTCATCATGGCTGGTAGATTATATAGCGGGATATGTCAAGCCAGGGATTAATTTGAAAAATAGGGTTATTGACGACGCTGATGAAGCACAAGTCAAATATAGGATGTTGGGTTTCCGAGTCTGAAGCCAGGCATTTGGAAAAACATAAAGTGGACATGGAAGGCATCAACGAATGGAAAGAAATCACTACTAAATCAACAGAGAGGTTGGAATATTTGGAGCAAGGGTTGATGGAGCTTGAGGGGAAGATGAGGGGATTGTAAGAATGTAGAGGGCAACGAAGGAGGGCATATAGCAAGGGCATATTTTCTGTTGGACATGCGCGACCTGAAAAACTTGACTGATGAAGCCAAGAAGGCCAAGCATGGAGAAGGTCCTTCTGGGATCAAGTAGATTAGGAAACAATGTTTTACTGCTTTCTAGATTCGTTTTAGACTTTGATTGTAATAAGGTGAATGCCATTAGTAACTTTTTCTCATTATTGTCGTTTTATTAGAGATTTGGTTCATTTTCACATTAATGAAATGCCGAAATTATTGGAGTCAATTTTCTCCAAATCTATATGTCACTTAGGCCTACCTCAAGCACAATGAGGTCCCTCAAATTAGCACGCGAATTTATAATTCCGCAATATATGTTTAAATATCATAAACATCCTTCTAATACTCCTTATTGACTTGGCTACTTTTTTTTTTCTTTTTTTTTTGTTTATTCCCATTCCCCGAGGTTAGTTCGTGCATACTGGCATCATCGACATATCATACTAGATCCAGAGGTCCTCCTCATCATCCAACCAATCCCATGAACAAAGGAAAAGCCAAAATGGACGATATGAGCAATATCAAGAAAGACAACGCTACTCATGTAGAGAATGTTGAAGCTTTGGATGGTCAGAGTACTCTGGCACAAAACGATTTGGTCTTATGGCTGGAATAGAAAATACTGGAGCTACAAGGGGAGCTTGATCAGGTCCAGAACTTGAAAAACCTTTCCCTCACCCTGAACGTTCTCGGCATTAACCAACAAGACGCCTAAAACACAGTACCTCCCCAAAACACACAAAACCAACACCTTCAAAATCCTCTTGCGACTCATCAATATGCCACACCTCCTCAAAATCCTAATCCTCCACCACTACCGACCCCACCACAACATCATCACCATCCAACACAGTATCCACAAACCACCACCTATCACACTCCTCAAAACGCACCACAACCTACCCCTGATCCCCAAAACTTAACCAACGACCACCACTATGCCCAAATTCCTGGAGTCCATCAAAGCAACCCCATATTCGTGGAAACCTTACCCAATACCCCACAACAGATCTTGTACACACTTGAATCCGCTGAGAAGGGCCTGCTAATCAAGAACATGCCGGAAGAACTCAAGAAAGTTACCGGCGGAGTCCAAAGTGTCGAAGGTGGTAAAGGCATCGAGGAATTAAATTATGAGGATTTGTGTATTCTGCCAGATGTAGAACTGCCCGACGGTTAAAAACCTCCTAAGTTCGAAATGTTCGACGAGACTGGCAATCCGAAGGTACATTTGAGACCGTATTGTGACAAGCTTGTAGGGGTTTGCAAGGATGAAATATTCCGCATGAAGTTATTTGTGAGGAGCCTCACTAGAGACTCCATGTCTTGGTACATCAGTCATAACCCAAATGGGTTAATTGGGTGATCATGGCATCAGATTTTATGGATTGGTTCAGACTTAATATAGAAAACGTGCCAAACATTTTCTACATTCAGAATCTTAAGAAGAAGCCAACGAAAACTTTCCGCGAGTATGCTACTCGGTGGAGGTCTGAAGCTGCAAAGGTAAGGCCAGTGTTGGAAGAAGAAGAAATGAATAAGTTCTTTGTCCGGGCTCATGATCCACAGTACTACGAGATACTGATGGTTATTGAAAACCATAAATCTTCTGACAACATCAAATCGAGGAAAGAATTGAGGAAGGGATTAAAAGCGGAATGGTGAAATTTTTTGAAGCGCTCCAAGATACAAACAAAGCCTTACAGTCAGGTGGTATGTCTAATAGGAAAGAAGTAGGGGTAGTGATGGTGGCCCAAGGTCCAAAGTCTCTTTTTACATACCAAATACCCCCACCCGCATATCAACCTTCACCTCCGATATACCAACAACTTGCCGCCACTTACCATACTTATAACCAGCAACCATACAACCATTCACCACCTGCCCGCCAAAACTAGCAAAAACCTAGACAAAATTTCGACCACAAACAGCCCAGACAATACACCCCAATTGCTGAACCCATAGATCAATTGTATGAGAGACTGAAGGTTGTCGGTTATGTCACTCCTATTCCCGTTGTTGCTATGGAAAGCTCCACCTAGTGAATTAATAAAAATAAGACATGTGCCTACCACGTAGGCATGAAGGTTCATACAATTGATGAATGTCGCACTTTGAAGGATATGATTCAGACATTGATTGACACCATATTTATACAGACAAAAGAGGTTGCACCTAATACCATAACAATCATTTCAAAGATCACAGGGGCGAGGGAGTAAATGTGATAGAAACCGATAAAGAATGAGATCCAAAAGGGTCAATTGGTCTCATTCATGAAGGGGATAATCCTAAATACCTCCAGTCACTCTCGTACCTATCGTGGTACAGATTCAGGTTGAGGTAGCCACACCAACTCCTTTTGAAGTCGAAGTGACAACACCCACCCAACTCCGTTTGAGGTTCAAGTGACAACACCCTTCACCGTGATGGTAGAACCTACACCATCCATTAAGTCTAATGATATACCCTAGGACTATGTTGCGGAAGCAAGAAGGAAAGGAAAAGCCAAAATGGAGGAAACAGGTGCAGCGCAAGGCATGACCATAACCGGTAGGGTTTATATGCCCGAACATTTGGGAGGAACAAGTAAAGAAGCCACTTCTAAGCCGCTTGTCATTGAGACTAGCCCGGACGATCATTGGAGAAAGGTACGGGCGAGTGAATATTCTATGGTTGATCATCTGAACAAAACCCCTGCTCAAATATCCATTTTATCATTGCTGCAGAACTCTGAGGCGCATAGGAATGATTTGATGAAAGTGTTGAACGAATCCTATGTACCCAATAACATTACCAGTGGGTAGATGGCCAATATGGTAGGGCAAGTATTGGAAAGCCACAAGATCACTTTTCACGAAGACGAACTGCCGCCGGAAGGACTGAGTCACATCAGGGCACTGCATATCATAGTGCAGTTTGAGGACAAATTGACAGGGTCCTGATAGACGGGGGTTCAAGTCTCAAAATCTATTCATTAACTACTTTCAAGAGATTGGGTAAGGGTCTGCATGATATACGAGCGGGAAGTATGAACGTGAAAGCATTCGATGGGTCCCAAAGGGCCACGATCGGGGAGACCAACCTCTTTTTATAGATGGACCCGACCTTGTTTGAAGTTGAATTTCAAGTGTTAGACACCGCCACATATAATCTGTTGTTGGGACGACCTTGGATACACGTTGTTGGGTTGTATTTTCTACTCTATATTAGGTTGTGAAGTTCAAATGGAACCATCAAGGTGTAATCATCCCTGGGGACGAAAGTAATCCTATTTACACCAATCAAATTGTTCTGGTTGTCGAGAATAGAAGACAGTTGGGTGGAGAAACATACCATTGCATCGAGCGTGTGAACGCAATTGAGAAAGATAAATGGTGGAACAGCAAAATAGAAAACATATTTGCATGGATAGGGTATAAACCTGGTAACGGTCTCTATAAGAATCTCTAGGGTATCACCAAACCAATACAACTAAAGCGTCACGGCACAACCTTTGGGCATGGGTATAAGTACTCCTGGCACGAGTATAACAATTGGTCGCCGCCATGGCGTGGTCCTTATTACAATCTTGAGCAACTCGTACCACATTTAAGCCAGTCATTTCAACAAGCTGGCATGATGTGGGGATCTGAAGAAGACGAAGTTCTAGCTGGCATAAGGAATCTGTTCTTGGAAGATGAAGACATGGACTGCAATGCAATAGTTGAGGTGGAAGAGGAGGAAGGCCTCATCATTCATATAATGGAGAAAGGAGTTGATCGCGAGAAATGGACAATTACACCATCAAGGGCCCGTCTAGTTCCTAGGTAGCCTGGAAATTAGCATCATTTATTTTGAAACGATTTTTTATGGACATTTAAGACATTTTCTGTATTTTATTTTTAAATGTATTTTTCTTTGAAATAATTGTTCATATAATTGATCTACATTTGTTTGACGTTTTAATATTTATCAATGGATTGTTGTTTTAGTATTTATTATTATCCTTTACATTTTCTCTCTACAACGTTATTATTACTTCTCCTGATGAACCTATGACTGTGACAGGTAATGAGACAATGCAACATAAGGGCAGTGATTCAGAGGAACAAGAAGAGGATATAATACCTGAAGAAATTGTCAAAGAAGTGGAATATGTTGGCAACAAGCCTAAGTCCAATTTGGATCAGACCGATATAGTTAATGTAACGATCCGATCGGTCATTTTATGTTATCGGACCCCGTTCCCCTAAATGAAACTTCCCGTAGCGGCTTATTGTGATTTATGACTTGCGGGGACAGGTGGTCAAGGATTCGGAAGTGTTTAGAGTGGTATAAGAACACTTAGTTCCTTAAGGTTGACCTTTTTGGCCAAGTTTGACTTCGGTTAACATTTTGAGCAAACGACCTCGGAATCGAGTTTCAACATTTTCGGTAGCTTCGTATGATGATTTTGGACTTGGGAGTATTTTCGAAATAGGTTTTGGATGACCCGGGGGCGTTTCGACGCCCAACATCGAAATAAGAGTTTCCTTAAGTTTGAAATTTGGTTTGGAATGTGTATTTGTGTTATCAAGGCCCGAACGGAATTTCGAGAATGGGAATAGTTATATTATGTCATTTATTACTTGCCTGCAAAATTTGGTGTCATTCCGAGTAGTATAGGTCAGTTCGGCACATTGATATCGAATTCAAGAACTTCAAGTTCTTAAGTGTTGTTTCTAGGGGTTTTGAGGTGTGAATTGGAGTCCTAGCATTCTTTTGAGTGTTCCGAAGGCTCAAGAGAGTCCGTATTATGATTTGTGACTTGTTGGTATATTTGGATGGGGGCTCGGGTGGGCTCAGGTGCCTCTTGGGCACAAAGCGAGGCAAAACGCCAACTGAAACAGTTGCTGATGCACCAGATCTAGTGTGATCGCAGGTGTGGTTGCCCAGACGCAGGTGCGGGACCTCTCATGCGGTCCCAGCGTCGCAGGTGCGACCCCCAGGTGGGTTGTCCAGTCCTCGCAGGTGCGGGCCCTTTCCCGCAGGTGCGGACTCCTGCCCGCAAGTGCGAGCCCAAGACCTTGTCCCATTTTCCGCAGGTGCGAGCTATTGTTCGTAGGTGCAGTCCTTGAGCCGCAGGTGCGGAACCGCTATAGGCAGTGTGTTCTTTAAAACACGGGAAAAGTCCATATTTTTCCTCATTTCTTCCACCATTGTCGACCTAGAGAGCTTGGGAAAGAGCCAATCCACCTAGCTACTGAAGAGGTAAGTAAATTCTACCCTAGTGTTAGTTTAATACATGAGTTACTAGTTAATTAACTACCTAATTATTAAAAATCAATGAATTGGGTAGTGACCTAGAGTTTTTGAGAATTTAGGGAATTACCCGTGAAAATGCTATGAAATCATACAAAAATCATATAATAACGATCCTTAGGTTATGGGTGAGTGTTTTCTTCGAGAATTTTCGGAATCCAAGCGTGCGGGCCCGGGGATGAATTTTGGGATTTCTTCAAGCATGATGAATTTACTAAGCAAGTAGGAGAAGTCCTTGGGTGACGAGTTCGGAGTTTCGGGCGCATTCTTGACCCGGGGAGTAGGTTCGACACGAGGTGAGTCTCCTTTCTAACCTTGTAATAGGAAATGGTCCCCATAGGTTATCTAAATGCTATGTGTTAATGTTTGTGCGGGCTAGGTACGTACCAAGTGACGAGAGTCCGTACGTAGTGGCTATTATTGTAATGTCGGGTAGTTTATGACACACGAGTATGCTTCTATGTGGCTTACATGTATCCCTAAATGTATTTTGAGTTGCTTATTACCCTTGAACTAGCATGAGAATTTTAGGAAGTTACATTCAAATTTCAGATGCAAGTATAATCTCTATTGAATTCCTGAATTTTTTGATAATTCTGTGTATTTATACGAGCACCCGCGTCGCATGTTTGATTCGCGAGCGGGGTAATAGATGCATCTATGGTTTGAGTTGTTCGACCCTCGGCAGTGCACATTTATTTTCGCGACATACGCTCTGGCATACTATGTGTTGCATATTCGACTGAGAGTCTTGTAGTTATTATATAAACTGTTTCATGTGAAAAGGAAAAGTTAGTTCATTATATGCTATAGTGATTCGACAGGCAGAGGTTGGTTGTAAATTTATATTTGATATTTCATGTACTTGTGATTTCTTGGACTCATATCCCTGCTTAGTCTTATTTAGCCATGTTATTTACTCATGGCTCTAGTAAGTATCACGCCTACTTCTCGTCACTACTTCTTCAAGATTAGACGCGATACTCACTGGGTACATATTTGTTTATATGTATTCATGCTACGCTTCTATACTTAAATGTACAGGTTCTGAGGCAGGTGTATCTAGTTATTAGACCGGAGCGCGATCTTGAGAGCATACTCTATACCCGACTCCACGGTGAGTTGCTTCCCCCTTGGTGATCCTCAGCAGCACTTTGGAGTTGTCTTTTGCTATTTCTGTCCATTTACTTCTGACAGTAGCACCGTTTTTTTGTCTTATTTTGTATATTCCACTAGTCCACCCGTCGACTTGTGACACTAGGTCTTAGCACACATAGTATATATTATATTTTGGCACTGTATATATGTTACTTACGGTCTTTTTGGTTACGTTGATTTAAGTTGGCTAAGCTATATGTTTTCACCTTACAATTTTTACCTTAAAAATTGGAAAGTTTTAGAAAAAATTATCAAATTAGGTAATATCGTTAGTAACACAAGTGTTGGCTTGCCTGACCCCGACGTTGGGCGCCATCACGACCTGAGCTCGGATTTGGGTCATGAAAACATGGTATCAGAGCTCTAGGTTCACATAGGTCTTACAAGTCACGGGCAAACCTAGTAGAGTCCTGCAGATCGATACGGAGACGTCTGTATTTATCTTCGGGAGGCTATAGGGTGGTAAGAAATCTCTCTTTATTCACATTCTATCATGCAGTCGATGGTTTACAAAAAACTCATTCTTCTATTCTCTCACAGATGGTGAGGACGCGCAAAGCCGATATTCCAGACCTAGAAAGGGCCGCTACCCTCGCCGTCTGAGGCCATGGCAGAGGCCGGGGGAGGGAACTGGCCCAAGGTAGGGGACGAGGGCGTCCTAGAGCTATTCCACTTTCACCACCACTAGAGGATCCTATCATAGAGGAGCAGGGCGAGGTGCCCCCAGCAGATCTTGCTCCAGTGGACTTCATGACGGCGCCCGGCTTGCAGGAGGTCATAGGCCGTATGATGCGGTTTATGGACACTATGTCCCAGGATGGCTTATTTCCAGTAGATCCTGCCACTTCTCAGGCGAGAGGGGGAGTTCAGACCCCTACTGCCCAGGCTACAGGTCAGACATCAACATTACATCATACCCCGGGTACACTGCCCGTGGGTGGGGTCCAGCCAGTAGTAGCAGCACCTGAGCTCAGAACAGCTGCGGACGGTGATCCGCAGAAGTTATTGGATAGATGGACTCGATTGCACCCTCCAGTCTTCGGGGGTGAGCGAGGCGAGGATGCTCAGGATTTCATTGACATGTGCAGGGACAAACTGCACAACATGAGGATACTAGAGTCCCATGGAGTGGATTTCGCTACTTTTCAGCTTGAGGGCAGGGCTCGCAAATTGTGGCAGTCGTATATCCTTGGTAGACCAGCAGGTTCCCCTCCTATCACTTGGGAGCAGTTCACTCAGTTGTTTCTGGACAGATATCTTCCACCCTCTGAGAGGGAAGAGTTGCGGTATCCGTTTGAGCAGCTTGAGCAGGGGCAGATATCCGTGAAAGATTATGAGGCCCGGTTTTCTGAGTTGTCGCGCCATACCCTTATGACACTTCCTACTGACACTAAGAGAGTGCGGATATTTGTGGCTGGATTGCACTTAGGTATTAGGGCAAACATGGACCGAGAGGTGGAGATGGGTACTCCCTACCAGCTTGTGGTCGAGACAGCTCGTCGGATTGAGGGTTATCGATCGAGGGGCAGAGAGGAGGATCATCAGGACAAGAGAGCTAGGTTTTCTGGAGATTTCAGAGGTGCCCCAGCCAAGGGTAGAGGTCAGTTTGGTAGAGGCCAGCCTAGTAGGCCTCCATATTCAGCTCCTCCACCACCTCCCCGTGGTGCTCCAGTGAGGCCTTATTTCAGCGCTATGCTGGAGAGTTCCTACCGCCCACCAGCCATTCAGGGTTACCCTGGCGGGATTTCTGGCCATTAGAGGTCTTCTAGTCCTTACTTCAGTGCCATGCTAGAGGGTTCTCACCGTCCCCGAGCTATCCAAGGTTCTTTTTCAGGGCAGCAAGCCATGCCACCGGTAAGATGCTATGAGTGTGGGGATTCAGGCCATATGAGGAGGACTTGTCCCAGGCTTCGGGGCAAGGCTGTTCAGCAGAGTTACCAGCCTACATACTCAGCACCAGCGCCCCGTCCACCTCGAGGTGGAGGACATACTGGTAAAGGTCGCCCCAGAGGTGGAGGCCGGGCAGGGAGAGCTTTGCCAGCTCCTATTCATTCCAGCGGAGGTCAGTCTTCCGGTGCACCAGCCAGATTCTATGCTATTCCGGTCCGAGCAGATGTAGTGGCCTCAGACGCCGTGATCACATGTACTATTTCAGTATGTGGTAGAGAGGCATCAGTGCTATTTGATCTAGGATCAACTTATTCATATGTTTCGGCCTTATTTGCCCATTTTATGGATGTTCCTCGTAAGTCGTTGGATTCTTCTATATGTGTGTCCACTTCTGTGGGCGAATCTGTGGTGGTAGACCGGATCTATCGGCCTTGTGTGATCACCTTATGTGGGTTCAAGAATAGAGCGGACCTTCTATTGCTCGACATGGTTGTCGAGGTTATTTTAAGCATAGATTGGATAACTCCTTATCATGTCATGCTAGATTGCCATGCGAAAACAGTTACCTTAGCTATGCCCGAGTCGCCTAGGCTGGAGTGGAGAGGTTCCTCAGTTAGTGCAGCCAGCCGGGTTGTTTCATTCCTGAAGGCTCGACACATGGTCGAGAAGGGTTGTTTGGCCTATCTTGCTTATGTGCGGGACACCACCGCCGAGTCTCCGACGATTGATTCAGTGCCACAGGTTCGAGAGTTTGCCGATGTATTTCCTTCAGACCTTCCGGTCATGCCTTCTGATCGTGATATTGATTTCTGTATTGATGTAGCTCCGGGAACTCAGCCTATTTCCATTCCCCCATACCGTATGGCTCCGAAGGAGTTGAAGGAGCAGCTTGAAGTGTTGTTGGATAAGGGGTTTATCAGACCGAGTGTATCGACGTGGGGTGCTTCAGTCCTATTTGTATAGAAGAAAGATGGGTCTATGCGGATGTGTATTTATTACCGTCAGTTGAACAAGGTCACCATTAAGAACAAGTATCCTCTGCCGCGCATCGATGAATTTTTTGACCAGTTGCAGGGTGCTCGGGTGTTTTCTATGATTGATTTGAGATAGGGATATCATCAGTTGATGATTCAGGCTTCAGATGTCCCGAAGACTTATTTTCGTACGAGGTATGGCCATTATGAGTTCCTGGTGATGTCCTTTGGATTGACTAATGCCCCAACATCATTTATGGACTTGATAAACAGGATGACATTTTGATTTACTCACGTAGCCTAGGGAAGCACGAGCAGCATTTGAGAGTTGTGCTCCAGATTTTGCGGGAACAGAAGTTATATGCTAAGTTCTCCAAGTGTGAGTTCTGGTTGGATTCCGTGGCATTTTTGGGGCATGTGGTATCCGGATATGGTATCAAGGTTGATCCTCAGAATATTGAGGCAGTTCAGAGTTGGTCGCGTCCTACTTCAGCTACATAGATAATAAGCTTTTTGGGCCTAGCAGGCTATTATCGTCGATTTATGGAGGGGTTTTCTTCGATTGCAGCTCCACTGACTAGATTGACTCAGAAGAATGCCCTGTTCCGATGGTCTGACGAGTGTGAGGCGAGCTTTCAGAAGCTCAAGGCGGCATTGACTTCAGCGCTAGTTCTAGTATTGCCTTCCGGTTCTGGGATGTATATAGTGTATTCCGACGCTTCATGCGTTGGCTTAGGGTGTGTGTTGATGCAGGAGGGGAGATTTATTGCTTATGCTTCGCGCCAGCTAAAGGTTCATGAGAAGAATTACCTTGTGCACGATTTGGACTTAGCAGCAATTGTTCATGCACTGAAGATTTTGAGGCACTACCTGTATGGAGTGTCCTGTGAGGTTTATACAGACCACCGCAACTTGATGCACTTGTTCAAGCAGAGAGATCTTAATTTGAGGCAGCGCAGGTGGCTTGAGTTGTTGAAGGATTATGATATCATAATTCTTTATCATCCGGGCAAGGCAAATGTGGTAGCAGATGCCTTAAGTAGAAAGGCAGAGAGTATGGGTAGCTTGGCTTATATTGCAGCAGAGGAGAGACCTCTAGCCTTGGACATTCAGTCCTTGGCTAATCGCCTGGTGAGATTAGACCTTTCAGAGCCTCGTCGAGTTCTTGCGCATGTGGTTGCTCAATCTTCATTATTGGGGGAGATTAAGGCTCGGCAGTTTGATGATCCGTACTTTGCAGAGCTACGGGAGACGGTGATTCAGGGTGGTGCCACAGAAGTTACTATTGGCAAGGATGATGTTCTTAGACTTCAATGATGTTTATGTGTTCCTAATGTCGATAGCCTGAGGGATAGGATTCTAAAGGAGGCACACAGTTCTCGGTATTCTGTTCATCCTGGTGCTACCAAGATGTATCATGATTTGAAGAAACATTAGTGATGGAGGTGGATGAAGAAGGACATTGTGGAGTATGTGGCTAGGTGTCTTAATTGCCACCAGGTTAAGTGTGATCACCAGAGGCCAGGGGGCCTACTTCAGCAGATGCCCATTCCTGAGTGGAACTGGGAGCGCATCACTATGGACTTCGTGGTTGGGTTGCCTAGGACTTTGCAGATGGATGACGCGGTTTGGGTCATTGTGGATAGGTTGACCAAATCAGCGCATTTCATTCTAATGGCTACTACTTATACTTCTGATAGGTTGGCCCAGATATACATTCGGGAGGTAGTTCGGTTGCATGGTGTGCCGACGTCCATATTATCAGATCGAGGTCCTCAATTCACCTCGCACTTCTGGAGAGGGTTGCATAGTGAGATGGGTACCCAGATAGATCTCAGCACGGCATTCCACCCTCGGACTGATGATCAGTCGGAGCGTACAATTCAGATATTGGAGTACATGCTCAGGGCATGTGTGATTGACTTCGGAGGTTAGTGGGACCAGTTCTTGCCTTTGGTCGAGTTTGCTTACAATAATAGTTATCAGTCCAGTATCCTCCATTTGAGGCTATGTATGGTCGGCGATGTCGTTCTCTTATCGGGTGGTTTGAGACTGTCGAGGCTAAGTTATATAGCACCGACCTGGTGAGGGATTCTTTGTAGAAGGTGAAGTTGATTCAGGATAGGCTCCGCACAGCACAGTCTAGACAGAAGAGTTACGCAGATTGGAGAGTGCGTGATGTATCATTTATGGGCTTGCTTTACCTCCCAGTTTATCAAGGGTTCATCCGGTCTTTCATGTATCCATGCTCCGGAGGTACCACGCCGACTTCTCTCATGTGGTTGATTTCAACACCATTCAGTTGGATGAGAAGTTGGGCTACGAGGAGGAGCCAGTTGCTATCATTGATAGGCAGGATCGCCAGTTGAGATTCAAGAGAGTTTCTGCCGTAAAAGTCCAGTGGAGGGGCCAACCAGTTGAGGAAGCGACTTGGGAGTCCGAGGAGGACATGCAGAGCAGATATCTGCACTTATTCAGCACATCAGGTTTGTTCTAGACCCGTTCGAAGATGAACGTTTGTTTAACAAGTGGAGAATGTAATGACCCAATCGTTCGTATTGCGTTATCGGATCCCATTCACCTAAATGAAACTTCCCGTAGCGGCTTATTGTGATTTATTACTTGCGGGGACGGGTGGTCCGGGATTCGGAAGTGTTTAGAGTAGTATAGGAACACTTAGTTCCTTAAGGTTGGCCTTTTTGGCCAAGTTTGACTTCAGTCAACATTTTGAGCAAACGACATTGGAATCGTGTTTTGACGGTTCCGGTAGCTTCGTATGATGATTTCGGACTTGGGAGTATGTTCAGAATGAGTGTTGGATGACCCAGGGGACATTTCGGCGCCCAATATCGAAATAAGAGTTTCCTTAAGTTTGAAATTTGGTTTTGAACATGTTTTTTGGTAATGTAGGTCCGAACGAAATTTTGAGATCGGGAATAGTTCCGTTATGTGATTTATGACTTGCCTGCAAAATTTAGTGTCATTCCGAGTAGTATAGGTCAGTTCGGCGCATTGATATCGAATTCAAGAACTTGAAGTTCTTAAGTGTTGATTCTAGGGGTTTTGAGGTGTGAATTGGAGTCCTAGCGTTGTTTTGAGTGTTCTGAAGGATCGAGCGAGTCCGTATTATGATTTGGGACTTGTTGGTATATTTGGACAGGGGCTCGGGTTGGCCTAGGTGCCTCTGGGCACAAGACGAGGCCAAAAACCAGCTGAAATAGTTGTTGGTGCACCTGATCTGGTGTGACCGCAGGTGCGGTTGCCCAGACGGAGATGCCGGACCGCTCCTGCAGTCCCAGCCTCGCAGGTGCGACCCCCAGGTGGGAGGCCCATTCCTCGCAGGTGCGGGCCCTTTCCCGCAGGTGCGGACTCCTGCCCCCAGGTGCGAGCCCAGGCCCTTGTCCCATTTTACGCAGGTGCAAGCTATTGCTCGCATGTATGGTCCTTGAGCCGCAGGTGCGGAACCACTGTAGGCAGTGTGTTCTTTAAAACACGGGAAAAGTCCATTTTTTCCTCATTTCTTCCACCATTGTCGACTTAGAGAGCTTGGGAAAGAGCCAATCCACCTAGCTACTGAAGAGGTAAGTAAATTCTACCCTAGTGTTAGTTTAATACATGAGTTACTAGTTAATTAACTACCTAATTAGTAAAAATCAAGGAATTGGATAGTGACCTAGAGCTTTTGAGAATTTAGGGAATTACCCGTAAATTGGCTATGAAATCATACAAAAATCATATAATAACGATCCTTAGGTTATGGGTGATTGTTTCCTTCGAGAATTTTTGGAACCTGAGCGTGCGGGCCCGGGGATGAATTTTAGGATTTCTTCAAGAATGATGAATTTACTAAGCAAGTAGGAGAGTTCCATGCCTTTGAGTATAATTTGATATATTTAAACAACATTTGACTAGTTTCGAGTTCGGAGTTTCGGGTACATTCTTGACCCGGGGAGTAGGTTCGACACGAGGTGCGTCTCCTTTCTAACCTTGTAAGAGGGAATTGTCCCCATAGGGTATCTAAATGCTATGTGTTAATGTTTGTGGGGGCTACGTACGTACCAAGTGATGAGATTCCGTACATTGTGGCTATTATTGTTATGTTGGGTAGTTTAAGACTCACGAGCATGCTTCTATGTGCCTTACATGTATCCCTAAATGTATTTTGCGTTGCTTATTACCCTTGAACTAGCATGAGAATTTTAGGAAGTTACATTCAAATTTCAGATGCTTAAGTTCTTGTTTGCAAGTATAATCTCTATTGAATTCCTGAATTTCCTGATAATTCTGTGTATGTACACGAGCACCCGCGTCGCATGTATGATTCGTGAGCGGGGTAGCTTTATTATTATGTCAATCGCGTCGCATGTTCGATTCACGAGCGGGGTAATAGATGCATCTATGTTTCGAGCCGTTCGACCCTCTGCAGTGCACATTTATTTTTACGACGCTTTGGTCGTACGCTCCGGCATACTATGTGTTACATATTTGACAGAGAGTCTTGTAGTTATTATATAAACTGTTTCATGTGAAAAGAAAAAGTTAGTTCATTATATGCTATTGTGATTCGATAGGCAGAGGTAGGTTGTAAATTTATATTTGATATTTCATGTCCTTGTGATTTCTTGGACTGTTATCCCTGGTTAGTCTTATTTAGCCCTATTATTTACTCATGGCCCTTGTAAGTATCATGCCTACTTCTCGTCACTACTTCTTCGAGATTAGACGGGATACTCACTGGGTACATATTTGTTTATATGTACTCATGCTACGCTTATGTACTTAACTGTACAGTTTCTAAGGCAGGTGTATCTGGTTATCAGACCGGAGCGCGATCTTGAGAGCATACTCTGTACCCGACTCCACAGTGAGTTTCTTCCCCTTGGCGATCCTCAGCAGCACTTTGGAGTTGTCTTTTGCAATTTCTGTCCATTTACTTTAGACAGTAGCACAATTATTTTATCTTATTTTGTATATTCCACTAGTCCGCCCGTAGACTTGTGACACTAGGTCTTGGAAAATGTAGTATATATTATAATTTTGCACTGTATATATGTTACTTACGGTCCTTTTGGTTACGTTGATTTAAGTTGGCTAAGTTATATGTTTTCACCTAACAATTTTAACCTTAAAATTTGGCAAGTTTTAGAAAAATTTATCAAATAAGGTAATCTCGTTAGTAACACAAGTGTTGGCTTGCCTAACCCCGGCGTTGGGCGCCATCATGACCTGAGCTCGGATTTGGGTCGTGACAGTTAATTTGGGAGATTCTGAAATAGTCAAGGAAACTCGTGTGAGCATTCACCTATTGTCGCGCCCCTTTTTTCTTCTCCTTGCGGATTTGTTAGGATTTTTGACATTATTAGGACAACTCATTTTCTTTTGGGAAAGGGATATAAGGAATTTGAAGAGTCGCCACTTGATGAATTAAGGTGCGTTAGGGAACCCACTTACGGGCAGAAGTGGACCCAGGGTTTACCGGTGACAGGGGCACTGTAATAGTACCTTAACAGTGTTTGTAGGTAGTAGGTCACACCGGAAACAATTACTCTATGACATTAAACGGTCTAATCACTGGTGGTTGCCTGTGGGTTTTGAAAATTGCGGAAGAAATTGTTTGTGTGGACAGAGAGAATTGGAGAAGAAGCTTTTGATTTAGGGATTTAACTAAAGGTAAAAGGGGTTGGTCCGTTGGAAAAAACTAAAGCAAATACATTAACTAAGTAAAAGAAAAAAGGAATGGACAGCTGGTAGTAGCTAAAAATATGGGCCTTTGGGCTAACCATATTTTCCAACTAAAATATGGGTCGTTGGGCTATCATATTAAATTTTCCAACTCAAAAATTAAAAACGTGGGAAACAACTATGTATTTGCATAGATTCGAACTCAGGTATTTGGCATGAACGCAGCAGCTCCTACTAGTCACCCCAAGGTGCTTTTGTGTTTGAGGGTCCCAAAGGAATATATACATATTTTGAAGGTATATACACATATATATCAATAGTTTCCTCCGAAGTTACTGGGGGCCGGTGACCCCTCTCCTCTCCACGTGGGTCCGCCTTTGCTTACGGGTCATTTATAACACTAATTGTATAACCAGAGATAGGGTAAGGACTTGAAGTTACTTCAAGGGGAAGGTTTTAGGCACCCCTCGAAGTCCACATTTGTGAGTCCCGACCAAATTTACTTTGTGAATTGATCAAATGCAAATAAGCAGTCTAAGCGCACATATATAAAGGTTTTAACAGATTAGCAGTCTAAGCACACATATGTAAATTGGTGAAAGGGGTCCTAAGTTGTTTATTCTATAAGATCATATCCATGCAATGCCCGGTAATCACTCTTCAATGAGGGACTACACGTTGCATTAGCGCACAGGTCATCATATCCTTTTCTACCCATTATCCCACTCCTTAATGGTTATTAAGAGAGTTTTTATTTAACGATCTCTAACCGTGTTTTCACCCATCCCTTCCTTGTGGTGTTACGCCCCACAATATTACGTCGATATTTTGTCCCGTAGTATTAAATTACGATGATGTTGTACCCTGCAGTATTGTACGTTGAATTTGTCGTAAGGTAATTGACATCAGTCCAAGAAAAAGATTATTTGGAGATTATCAAGATTATGCTATTTATAACAAGCGACAAGTACGTGTCATGAAGGACAAATGGTGCACAAATTAAAGAAAATGAGTTTCGTTGAAAGTGGTCAATTTAAGATAAAATACGGGTCGAACGATAATACCCGATATTTATGGACTAGTACCATACAAGGTACCATATGACCACGGTAGTATGATATATAAAGTATATTAAAAATAAGTAGAATTTTAAGTAATTTGAGATAATTTTTTTATGCGGCTAATTGGTTAATTACCGAGTAACGAGACATTACCTAATTAACTAATAAGGGGATAAAGATTAATAATCCCCAAAAAAAAAATGTGGCACCAAGAAAGCTTACCAAACATATGACTAAGTAATTAGGTAATCATAGGTGGCAACTAACATAGCTAAGAAAGGGGCACATCATTTCTATATAATTTTTACCATCAGAATTGTATTAGGAACTTTTACAATTCTTATCAATCCATTTTCTTGTCAATTCTTACGTTAGGAAGTTTTACATAGATACATCAATTCTTATCAGTTCTTACATTACGAAGTTTATGAAAGAAAACAGAAAGTTGCCATCTTACCAAAACTTTCAAATTTCTGATTTTCAACACCTTATTAACAACGAGGATTTTAGAAGCCTAACAACGTAAAACTTTTACGGTTCTAAAGGAGTACGGTACAATTTTCTCCAAGAATACTATACGGAGTTTTCCCTACTCCAGTTATGTTAAGGCTATCCCTTCTTTCTTTTGGCACGGTCCAAATTATACTGAAGAAACGAGCAAATACACAGTTTTTATAAATTACTCTATTCATAGAAATAGTAGGGGTGTCTATATTCTTGATTCCCCATGAGAATTATTATTATTTTCTGTTCATGGGTCTCAGTATAATACGCAGTTGGAAAAGTTTATTCGGAAGGAATATTGAGATTATTACGTACTTTTCATGCATTTCATACATGTGCATTGACCCATGACCAGATGGTGTTTTATCTGCATATATATGTAAATATATGTATATGGGATATGGGAAAAGGTTACGGTGTTATATATGCACCACCACCTGATCAGCTGGTATATGATGATGATATTGCCCACAGTGGCCGATATGATATGATGGGATGCCCTCAGAGGTTGATGATGTTATGAAACATATGACTATGCACGACATGACATTCATACGCATATGCATGATGCTAAAAGTGATTTATTATTTATAGAATTATCCATACATACATGTTGAGTCATGTATTTATATGCCATCCATGTCTCTTATGTATTTACTTATGTTCCTTACATACTCGGTACATTATTCATATTGACGTCCCTTTTGCCTAGGGACGCTGCGTTTCATGCCCGAGGTCCCGATAGACAGGTCGAGAGCCCTCCAAGTAGGCTATCAGCTCAGCGGAAGATGTTGGTGCACTCCATTTGCTTCGGAGTTGCTTGTTTGGTTAGTATGATTTAGACGTGTAATGTTTGGTATGGCGGGACTCTTTGTCACGCCCCAAATTTCAGGGACGAGACCGGTGTATAACTGGGTGAACCCAGTCAAGCGGACCTGGATTGCCTTTCCTTCCCAACGTATTGCCCCGCGTTCATAACATGCATAATTTTGTGTGAGTTAGCCGATTTTAGTTTCAAAGTACATTTTACAATATATCTCCATTTGTTTCCTCTTTTAGCATTTCAACGATTGATATCCAAACATACATAATACATTCATAACTTTCCAACACGATCCACGGTTCCGAGTACGTACTGTTACTGCCCAAAAATACATATATACACCCACATCATGTCTAAGGAGCCTCTACGAATACTAGGGATTTTACATAACTTGCCGGTAACAAGGCCCCGGCTATATCTTTACAACATAAGAAAAAAAGGGTGGTATAATCCACACACGGCCCTGAGGAGAAGAGGGGATCACCACAACTGCTGAAGAGATAAAGAGGAGGTACCACTAACGGCGGGCTGAGCTACCTGCTATGGAACCACCTACATCCATATAAAAGATGTAGCACCCCCGGCAAAAGGGACGTTAGTACTGTGGAATAGTACTAGTATGTATGAACAAACTTTATCCCAAGTACAATCAACCAATACACAGATAAGAAAAAGGAAAGTAATAGGACCAACAATCAAAACACACGGAAAGAGACAATCAAAGTCAACAATTTTACAATCACTCCTTTTTCCTTTCCAACACCACCATATTCACGGGTTTCATCAATTTCATATCAATAGTGATAAAGATCACTTTTCCACCCTTATTACCTAGTCCACCCTTATTACCTCGGCCACCCTTATCACCAAAACCCACATCTTATTACTTCATGTTGCGGCGCGCAACCCGACCCTGCCTGACAATTTATATTTCATAACAACACCACCAATAATTTCATCACAACAACAACAACAACAAACAATTTCATTATAAGAACATTCCTTTCAAGGATAACAAATTCACATTTACAATTCAATTACTTGCGCCCAAAGCACCCCAAACATTCATCAAGCAGGATTTTCATATAAGAAGTGTTGCCATAACTGTCAACTTATTTATAAGACTTCACATCAGTAGCTTCAGACAATTACCCGCTTTTCTCATAGTAAAGTAGACATGCCAAACACAATTTATAATCTTATCTAACACAGTGGGGTGGCAACCAATCATATTTCATATTTCAATCCCAAACAATTACATCACAAGAATCCTCTTTTCAAGGAGCACAAGTTCACATCAACAATTCGTTTATTTGGGACCAAGGCACCCTAATCTTTACCAAGTAATAATTCATGTACAAGGTATTGCCATAATCGTTCGACTTATTTACATCGTTTCATATCAATAACCTCCAACAATTACAAGATTTGCACATAATAAGGTAGGCACGCCAAATCACTGTTCACAACCTCATATAACACAGTGGAGTGGCAATCAACTAAGACAGTAAATTCACATATTTTCATACAAGTACACATATTGTATGCTCGCCACAACAAGGGGAGTCTACAAGGGTTAAAGTTAGCCATACATACCTCAAAGAGCTTTTCCTTAAGTTTAGAAAATACACCAACACCTCTAGCCATAACAATCTATAAGGAGATAGCGAAAATCGATTAATAATTAGGAAGATTACCCATGGTGTAACTCTCTTGTGAATTTCATGAAACACCTAACATGTGAAGTAGACTAAAAGGTTTAGAAAATATAATTCCTTCTTCCCTCAACCAATTTTAACATGAACTACCCAAATTAGTTCTTTAACATCACATACTACAACTTAGTCCCACATGCATGGCCTATTTCTAACCCCCACTACATATTTGAACCCTTAACCTCTTGCATTGAATTTTTGGAAGTAGGACTTACCCGGATGGAGGACAATCTATGATTATCTTTCTTGATTCCTGAAGACTTGAGAAAGTTTTGGATGATTATGAAGTTAGGACCCTTCTTTGTCTCTCTATATGCTCTCATTTCTCTCTAAAATCAGTAGAAAATGACCCCAAATGAAGCCCTTAAACCTATTTATGAAAATGGGGTCGGGTTATAAAAATAGGAAAAATAAGTCTCTGTAACAGGGTCTGTGATCGCAGAATGGACCGCAGAACAAGAATGTTTGCCGCAGAATGCATCACGAAAGAAGTGCCCAAAACTGGGCTACACTTGCCCATTCTGCTACAGATCTGCGATCGCAGAGTCAACAATGCGACCAAAAATGCGATTGCAGATTTGACACAGGACCACATTTTTGCAGCCTTTGGTAATTTGATCATAACTTTGCGTAGGAATGTCCAAATGACGAACGATTTGAAGCGTTGGAAACTAGACTCAAAGAACTTTGATTTGATAGGTTATTCATCACATAATACCTTATATATATAGATATGCTCGTTCAAAGTGTGGACTAATGCAAATACCTTTGGAATTTTAGCATGTTATGAAATTTTCCCATTTGGCTTAGCCTTAGGCTTCCCCTTGGACCTCACATCACTTATTATATGGCTCATACACTTATTCACAACATCCAATTCATTTACATCATATTTAAAGCACATAAAATATTACAAATAGTCTACCTGGCACCCTGAATCCTATATTGCTTAGCAAAATTTTCCGGCGCCTTACATTCTCCCCAACTTAGGATCATTTGTCCTCGAATGAGAGATAGAGCCTGACCCAAATGCCTAGCCTAACATATCTCTTTTCTATCCTACCTTAAGTCCTTAAATTTTGATTAACTCCCAAAGTTTTCAGAAATTTCGGCAGCATCTCCTTTGTAACTAGGCATATCCACCTGTCATCGAACTACCAAAACCATCTTAAAAACTCATCAATAACTCGACAAAGCACCACGATGTATATACCCATGACACTAATCTCAGAATCACAAGAACTACATTATCATAATGACACCTGAACATGGACTGCACATTTTTAGATCATAACACCTATAAGGTACCTTTCAAGTCAAAACTAATTGATATACAACCAAGCGGAAACATTTTCCTTCCACGACACTTTCGGCCTTCAAGGTGGCCTCCTCGACTTACAAACTTTTCCATAACTCTTTCACGGAAGAAAATCTCAACCTCTAAACTCATCTAAAAAGGATGATAGCTAGATACCTTGCATAAGCTAATTACCCATTAACTTCACCTTCAATAACCTACACCAAAATGATACACACATGATCTTCCAACTACTTTCTTAGACATAGACATATGAAAACACAAATACATGAGAAACATCATACTCCTAGTGCAACCTAATGGGAAATGCGCTTATGTACCCTTCATTATCAATTCACATAACATCTATAGGGGAAATTTTTTAGAATAATCGGTTCACCCTCCTGAATTCTAAATCTCTATGCGAACATCCAAACTAAACCCATGGTGACCTTCATGATTTCTCTAAGATGTGACATAGTAAATTGACCATAAAATTATCTACTGAATATATGAGATCACATGGTGATTTTGACGCGTTTGAACCTTCAATACCAAATAGATCTAATACAGTAAGGAGCAACGGAGTTCAATATTGGGCATGAATTATTCAGGAATCCATTAATGTGCTGAGCAGAGTATTTCATGAGGTTATATCCTAAGAGACGTAAGGATCCATATTAATGATGCTGACATGGTTTAGTCCAGGTGACTACATCAATTATCAGATAAGTGAAGCATAAAGGTAACTAGTATTCTTAGATAAGGTGGATAACATGTATGTGAACTTGAGACTTTAAAGAACTGATCAAGTAGGATACACCAATTGTGTCTCTGAGTGTAAGGTAAATAGTTGAGCTCAAATGGTAAGACTCTTGCAACATGGGTGTGATTGAGGCCGCAAACGAAATACGTGGAATTTGATTTAACTCCTAACAATAAGCGACACAAGGACTCTATGCCACAAGCGCATGAGGATGGAAAAGAAGTCATCTACTTATGAGGTTATCATAATTCGAACAATCTTCCCCTCCCCAACGCGGTGGAATGCCAGAGGTAGCAATAATTCCCCATACATGACCATGACGTTGTCAATACTCCTAGAAGCCGAGTGAGCAGAAAGTCACATAACCTCATCAAATCTGACCCATTTAAGACTTTTGAAAAGGTGACACACTTTGATTCAAAATCATGGCAATTTAAGCTTGAACTTTAAGGAAAATCATTACCTTTGGAACCCATGAGACATGCCCTCGTAGCCCTAGAAAATCATCAACAATGGCGAGAAAGTACTCAAAATCATTACGAGCTAGTGTAGAATAAGGCCTTGAAGAGACCATATGAATAATTATGAAAGGGTGAGAAGTCTTGATGCACTTATCGGAGAAGAGTAACCCAAGTTACCTAGTCACATGGACAAGCAGAGCAGGTAGATGATCGTTTAGGAGAAAATCTCACAAGGGGTGCGAGCAATATCTTTTTATCATAACAAAAGGAACATACCCCGACCCTCGATGCCATAAGGCATAAAATTAGATTCACAAGGAGAGTTACCAGATGAAAATAGATAGTAAGGCAGCACAACTAAGAACACCATTTGGAATCAACAAGCTTAAACAGAGTTGAAGACATTTAGAAGTCTGTAGTAAGGGGAAATTTTCCCATTCCCAGGGCGCTTGTAGAGTACATGAAAGTGAGGTTAATTAAATCAGATCATATAGTTGGATAACTAGTTGAGAAATTGAGATAATATCGCATTGAAGATTACGGGTAAACAACACATGATGCAAGACAAATGAAAAGAAAGTGAGAGAGCTTATAGAAGTGACCTTTACATTGTAACCACTAGGAAAGGTGATAATATAAGGGATTACGAGGACCTTAACGTTTTTGAAAGAAGATCTCCGCATATAGTCACATGATGTATAGCTCCAAAATTTAAAAATCCACTTATGTTTAGAAACTATGCTTCGCAACGAGTCACTACCACACACTTCTACACAACCAATTATTACCAACCAAATTGGGAGACGTTATAAGGCTTGGCCGAATGGAAGGCTTGACATATGAATGTGTTACTAGGTGTGTTTCTCCTTGGTGAACCCAAAAACTAAAAGCGGGAGTTAGACTGGGAAGAGGATTGTTAGATTAGCACATGCATAGATGGTTCAGAAATTGCGGCATGCTATCAACCCTTGATGAACTTGAAGTGAAGTGGGAACCCGCGTAATTTGTGGCATTTATTAATCCATTGACCAGATATCTAGAAGTATTTTAAAATTAGAGCTACTCTTTCTGGTTCAGAGTTCAACCTTTAAAGATAGTGCTTCTAAGGGGATAGGATTGAGAAAGGATAGTATAACCGATAGTGAATGAAGCTGGCTCGTAGTTAAAGTAAAAGGATGGATTGACTTTCCCCCGCCATCTATAATTCTATATCCTTGTTTAGTTATGTCAGAATATTGAAAATCCCAGTAATATCATAGGACCGAAAACTAGCTAGCTAGAGAACAAAGGTATTGTTACATCTATCCCATTTTCTAGATTCAGTGGAATTGGTACAAAATTAGGGTGGAACACCATTGATAAAAGAAATTGTATTTCTAGATACCAAGGACACAATTATGTTGTTCCTTCAGCCCTTGAGAATGGAACTGAGGAATGGGTCAACAACTAGAGGAAAGTCGGGTATGTCAGAGTAGCTAATCAAAAGAAAAAGAACTTGAGGTTTTAAGAGTAACTCAAGAGCTTCACGGTTAGTGGAGCCACTACAAACATCAAAAATTAGTTGGATTCGTAGAAACATGGAGCAATTAACATATAACCACACTTAAACAAGTATTATGCAATCCAAAGGAGGAGCGAAAATGCTCGTCTTCCTTATAACCAAAAGAAGAACAACCTTCAAGAATAAGACGAGCAACAAGAATAAGATGAGCAACAAAAATAAGTAGCACGATCCAGCTACATGGAGGCTCGACAGACCCTAGCTTCGATGGAGATTTAATGATGTTTAAAAGCAATTGAGCAGACCAAATTCAGAAAATAACATGTGGAGAAGAGGGAGATTCTCGCCAAGCAAATAAAAATCTAGCCGATTCCGACCACTAGGCCAAAATGGAAGCCTCAACAAAGATAGAGCGAGGGCACTACCATACTAGAGATGATGATGAAACAAAGCAAGATCTTCACCTATATCAACATTCAGATTGAAGCAGAAACCCGAAGAAAAGGGCCAAGAAAAGATATCTTTTTATTTTGTGCGAGCATATGATAATGGTTCATCCCTTCATTCGATAAGAAATTCTTTGGGTATAGTCCCTTGATAGAGTTTAGAAAGGCGTGTTGGAAATGGTAATTCTATAGCTACAACTCAATTCAAGGACATGATTATAGATCTCGATGTCATAAGATATTGCATATAAGGAAATTTGTGATGGGGTTGATTCACGAAATATTGGATCCCGTTCAAAGAGTAGGTGCATGCAATGGTTTGTGACTCAACATTTATTAAGACCATGCCTATGAAGGTTCTTCAATATGGATGTACATATACAACAAGAGTACATTGGTACCATACCGATATACTATAGGATTTGGTGGTGCAGGGACATCAATAGGGACAAGGGCACTCCCCTCTTAGCGATAAGTTCTACCAATCCCTCCACAACTCAATACATTCTCCTAACAAGCCCTTGGGCAGTCCCTTCGGACTCAATGGTGGGATCATTCCCTCCTCATGGCTTCGAACACACGGATTATGGTATCATGATTACTCATTTTGAGAGTACGGCTTGGAGAGAAAACTAACTCCCTAACTTGAGCTCTATCGCACGATTGGAGTATCAAAGAAGGGTGAAATTCCTAAATGTCCATCTAGCCCCCTAATTAAAGATGTGGTCGACAACACACCGATAAGAAGGGCTCTACTATCACGGCTCCGAGACATCTTAGGACACTTTAAAACCTTAGGCTCTGATACCAAGTTTGTCACACCCCAAAATCGAGGGACGAGACCGACGCCTAACCGGGTGAACCCAGTCAAGCGGACCTGGATTACCTNTTTTTCCAACATTATCCACAGTTTCAAGTACGTACTGTTACCACCCAAAAATACATATATACACCCACATCATGTCTACGGAGCCTCTACGAATACTAGGGATTTTACATAACTTGCCGGTAACAAGGCCCCGGCTATACCTTTACAACATAAGCAAAAAGAGGGTGGTATAATCCACACACAGCCCCGAGGAGAAGAGTGGCTCACCACAACTACTGAAGAGATGAAGAGGAGGTACCAGTAGTTGCGGGCTGAGCTACCTACTATGGAACAACCTACATCCATATAAAAGATGTAGAGCCCCCGGCAAAAAGGACGTTAGTACTGTGGAATAGTACTAGTATGTATGAACAAACTTTATCCCAAGTACAATCAACCAATACACAGATAAGAAAAAGGACAGTAATAGGACCAACATTCAAAACACACGGAAAGAGACAATCAAAGTCAACAATTTTACAATCTCTCTTTTTTCCTTTCCAACACCACCATATTCACGAGTTTCATCAATTTCATATCAATAGTGAGAAAGATCACTTTTACACCCTTATTACCTCGGCCACCCTTATTACTTCGACCACCCTTATCACCACAACCCACACCTTATTACTTCGTGTTGCGGCGCGCAACCCGACCCTGCCTGACAATTTATATTTCATAACAACGCCACCTATAATTTCATCACAATAGCAACGACAACAAACAATTTCATTATAAGAACTTTCCTTTCAAGGATCACAAATTCACATTAACAATTCAATTAATTGCGCCCAAAGCACCCTAAACTTTCATCAAGCAGGATTTTCATATATGAAGTGTTGCCATAACTGTCAACTTATTTATAAGACTTCACATCGGTAGCTTCAGAAAATTACCGGCTTTTATCATAATAAAGTAGACATGCCAAACACAATTTATAATCTTATCTAACACAGTGGGGTGGCAACCAATCATATTTCATATTTCAATCCCAAACAATTACATCACAAGAATCCTCCTTTCAAGGAGCACAAGTTCACATCAACAATTCGTTTATTTGGGCCCAAGGCACCCTAATTTTCACCAAGTAATAATTCATGTACAAGGTATTGCCATAATCGTTCGACTTATTTACATCGTTTCATATCAATAACCTCCAACAATGACAAGCTTCGCACATAAAGGTAGGCATGCCAAATCACTGTTCACAACCTCATATAACACAGTGGAGTGGCAATCAATTAAGACAATAAATTCACATATTTTCATACAAGTACACATATTGTATGCTTGCCACAACAAGGGGATTCTACCAGGGTTAAAGTTAGCCATACATACTTCAAAGAGCTTTTCCTTAAGTTTAGACAATACACCAACACCTCTAGCCATAACAATCTATAAGGAGATAGCGGAAATCGATTAAATAATTAGGAAGATTACCCATGGTGTAACTCTCTTAGAAATTTCATCAAACACCTAACATGTGAAGTAGACTACAAGGTTTAGAAATGGTAATTCCTTCTTCCCTCAACCAATTTTAACATGAACTACCCAAATTAGTTCTTTAACATCACATACTACAACTTAGTCCCACATGCATGGACTATTTCTAACCCCCACCACATATTTGAACCCTTAACCTCTTGCATGGAATTTTTGGAAGTAGGACTTATCCGGTTGGAGGACAATCTATGATTATCTTTCTCTATTCTTGAAGACTTGAAAAAGATTTGGATGATTATGAAGTTAGGACCCTTCTTTCTCTCTATATGCTCTCATTTCTCTCAAATATCAGTAGAAAATGACCCCAAATGAAGCCCTTAAACCTATTTATGAAAATGGGGTCGGGTTATAAGAATAGGAAAAATAAGTCTCCAGAACAGGGTCTGCGATTGCAGAACGGACCGCAGAACAAGAATTTTGGCCGCAGAATGCATCGCAAAATAGGTGCCCAAAACTGGGCTACACTGGCCCATTCTACGACAGATCTGCGATCGTAGAGTCAACAATGCGACCAAAAATGCGATCGCAGATTTGACACAGGACCGCATTTTTCCAGCCTTTGGTAATTTAATTATAACTTTTCATAGGAATTTCCCAATGACAAACGGTTTGAAGCGTTGAAAGCTAGACTCAAAGACCTTTCAGTTGATAGGTTATTCATCACATAATATCTTATATTTATATAGATATGCTCGTTCAAAGTGTGGATTGGTGCAAATACCTTTGGAATTTTAGCCTGTTATGAAATTTTCCCATTTGGCTTAGCCTTAGGCTTCCCGTTGGACCTCACATCACTTATTATATGACTCATACACTTATTCACAACATCCAATTCATTTACATCATATTAAAGTACATAAAATATTACAATTAGTCTACCTGGCACCCTGAATCCTATATTGCTTAGCAAAATTTTCCGGGGCCTTACACTCTGTCCCGACCTTTATGACATTTATGTACTCTTAGAGGCTTGTAGACATATGTCTTGTACGTGAAAGATGGTACGGCCTTATCAGCCTATGGTTTGAGTTTATAAATGATCATGTCGGCATATTTTGTCGTATGTCACGTATATATGATAATGTAATAAGAAAGATACGTTACATTGGTACTCAGTTGTGTAAGGTACCGGGTGCCTTTAGCGGCCCATCAGTTTGGTTCGTGACATGTGGTCCCGGAGGAATTTATGACCTCTAAATCTAGGCAGTTCTAGACAACCCTTGAGGTATTTAAAAGGGAAAAATCTAGGCGACAAGCAAATAGCAGGTAGGACCAACAAATAAGTGAAAGAGGCAGTAAAAAGGCTCGTGTTTACCTCCACATGTATATCGAAAATATGCAGCACTTCTCTAACACAGTTTCAGGTGATTTTTAGGAAAACGAATCATAGGACAGGATGTCTAGGTGAACATTAATATACAAAATATGCAACACTGTTTTACAAACTTAATGGCAGGGTCCTAATCAGTTTTCCTACTAATTTTAAGTCCTGTAAAACTTAAGTAGTTTAACACAATAAAAACACAGTTTCCAGTTTTCTATAGAGATTAATTACCTAAGGCATGCCTAGGCGTGGGACTCTACGTAATCAATCCGATCAGCACTTAGTGTGGTGCATCCCTGGACCCGATGATAAACTCGTCCGTCAGGAACCATTCGAACATCCATCGCACCTGTTCCTTAGTCAGATTATCAAAGAATTCCACCAAATCTTTGGAAGTTTCCGGCTGGGCAAACCTGTCCGGAATGTACGTCATCCGCTTGGGGTGATGAAAAGCAATATGGTCATTCCAATCCCTTCGCGGAAGTTCTTTGTGATATTGTCCCTTTAGAAGATGTTCTAAGAGCCACAACTGCAGCAATAAGTTACAACCCTCGAAATGTTTAACCCCTCTTTCACAACGCTCTAAGGCTCGGTAAATGTCAGCTAAGATCATAGTGACAATGCTGAAGGTTTGCCCATCTATCCCTTCCATCAAGGCCCTGGTTACCATGGTTAACCTGGTATGAATCGTTTCCCTCATTGTCAGGAACACTATCAAGCCCAGAAAGCACACAATGAACACAAATACCCTACGGTGGATATGACCCAGAGACATGATGGAAAACTCGTCATGATAGGTACGGTTTGATTTGCTATGATCGTATCCTTCATATAAGTACTCGAAGGGTATGTAGGATTGTTTCAAACACTCCACTTCAGTGTTTTTCTTCAACCCCATCAATTTAAGAAAACCTTTGCCCGTGGGGTTCTCAGGTACCAACAACCCAAGGATTTCCCAAACCAGTCCAGCTAGTCCTCTTATTACTTCTAATAGCGGTGTCATTTCAATATTCTCAAAGCGGAATACAACTCTTTCACTATCCTAAAACAAAGTAGCGGCCTCAATCAACATATTGTTCGGTTGGATGTCCCGAAGAGATGGTAAATTACCCAGATGCTTATTCACATGTTTCTTATCACTGGAGGAAAGGTCTTCCCACCAGTCTAGGAGAATTGGTGGGATATTGCTGACCATACCGAATTTAGGGACCTCGTGCCTCATTTTCTGCAAGACAAAATTGGTTAGGCCCTTTCCCCCACCAGACTCGACTATTTATACACTTATGATTAGCATACATGCATTTAGTTCTCCAAATTAATGCATATAACATGATCGTGTCCGTTGGGATTATGAAAACCCCGGTGGACTTTTGGATAAGGTTGTCTTAAAGGGTTATTATGTGGACGACGCATTAACCCGGCTAGGTTTTATCATGATGCATGCACAATATAACAAGAGTAAGGTTTCTATGAGGGTCTAGACCGGTACCCTAGAGCGGACAACTCGAGGGGGAAAGGCACGGAACCATCGACTACACCGTTGATCGACTGGTTTTACCGCAAATAAGCCTTTCCGAATTTAGGGGGTGATATAAATTGGAAGAGTGCAACCACTCATCAAGCGTTGTTATAGAATTTGTATAGGCACGAGTGGAGTATGATGTTGAGCATGATTATTGTCATGCCCCAAAAATTGAGGGACACGACCGGCGCTCAACCGGGTGGACCCCAGTCGAGCGAACCTAAAACTGCCTTCCCTAACCCACGCATCACCCCGTGATAACACTATCCATTATACATGTGAAAGAGTAATTAAGCCTTAGCATAAACTTATGATTTAAAATCATTTCGACATTTTTATCATTCCCAACATATAGTACCAAGTGCTTACAAAATACATACAAAATATACTCACGTGGAACACGATTCCGAACCGTCCAATAGCTACCCAAAATACATATGTACATTACCCACGTTTCTGTCTGCGGAGCCTCCATGAGTAAAATGCGTTTAACAGAACTTGTCGGCGACAAGGCCCCAACAATACCTTATAATACAAAATAGACCCAAAGAAGGTGGTATAGACCACACATGGTCCCAAGAGGAAGTGGGGCTCACCAATTCAGCTGACGGAGTGGAGAGGAGGCACTACTGACGGTGGATTGAGTTACCTGCTATAGGACCACCTACATTCATATAAGAAAATGTAGCGCCCCCGGCAAAAGGGACGTTACTACTGTACAATAGTACTAGTATGTATGAACAAACTTTATCCCAAGTATAATCAAACAATACACATATAAGAGACAGTAATAGAACCAACAATCATTGCGCATGGAAAGAAACAACCAAAATCAACAAGTTTCACAATTCCCCCTTTTTCCTTTCCAACACCACCATAATCAAGAAATTCGTCGATTTTCATTTCAATAGTGATAATGATCACATTCCACCCTTATTACCTCGACCACCCTTATTACCTCGGCCACCCTTATCACCACAACCCACACCTTATTAATTCGTGTTGCGGGGCGCAACCCGATCCCATATGACAAATCATATTTCATAACAACAATCCCAAACAATTAAATCACCAGAATTCTCCTTTCAAGGAGTACAAGTTCACATCAACAATTCGTTCATTTGGGCTCATGGCACAACGATTCCCATTAAGCAGTAATACATTCCCACATTTAGGCACATTAACATCCTTTCACAATCTCATATAACACAATAGTGTGGCAATCACTAAGATAATCAATTCACATATTTTCATACGAGGTACACATAACGTATGCTCGTCACAACAAGGAAATTCTATAAGGGTTAAAGTTAGCCATACATACCTCGAGTCGAATTTCCCTTTTAATTTCTATCACAATTCACCGGACCGTCTAGCACCGTCAATCTATTCCACAACGTGACATATTTCACTTAGAATTAGGAACCTTGAATTCAATTTAACATTTTATCAAACACTATGTGACCCCCCTTAGGTTACTAACCCCCTTTTTATGCATAATTACCCAAGTTCGTTTCCCCCATTAATAGGTTACGGAGCTACATTCACATGCATGCAAGGACTCATCTTTCATTTTTCAAAACCAACCCATGTGTGTTTTATTCCTATCCAATATCTGAGAAATTGGGAAAAGAGAGTGAAGGCTTACCTCTAAAGCTAAGAAGATGACTGATTACACGATAATATCCGGGCTCAAGTGGTTTTGGAAATCAAATTGGATGATGTTGAAACCTTCTCTCTCAAGAAATCTCCTTTCCTTCTCTCTATTTTGTTTAGAAATCAGTTAAAATGAAGGGGAGGGGTGTTTTAATGAATTGGGGGTCAGTTTTATAAATTAGAAAAATAGGATCCCGATACCGGAAATGCGGTCAGGAATGCGATTGCATTCCTGACATGCGGTCCGCATAATGGCCCTCTAGGTGGGCCAAAATTTAAAACAACCTGGCCAAGTATGCGACCACTATGCGATCCGCATACACGTTATGCGATCGCATAGTGCGTCGCATAATCTCTCTCACAAAAATCAAAGGGCAAGAATGCGACAACTATACGGTTCCTAGAACCGAAATGCGATCGCATAATGGATCGCTTAGTTGTCCTCAAATTGGGCAGTGATTCTGCCCATGTATGCGACCAATATGCAGTCCGCATACACGTTATCCAATCGCATAGTGCGTCGCATAACACCCAATTTCTGGAAAATTTATTCTTTCAAATTCCAAGGTACTTTTACACAAATAAGGTCCGTTTTAAGATATTCTACAGTTATAACCACTTGGAGACTTGTTCGGGTGTTATTTTAAACAAGAAATTTTACGGGTCATTACAATTATGCAACAATAATAAGCAATAAACAGAATATTGTCATGTATTTGTACATTATGAAATCGATAAATACATCAATTATAATTGAAAGCGGTTACAGATGAAAACAAAGAAACATGTCAGTTTCGTTTTGGATAAAATAAATACTTGAAAATAACAATTGATTGCACATAAAGGGGAAAAGGAAAGGGTGCAAGTATTAACAGAGTAAGGCACAAATTCACAAAGCGGTTTGTAATGGTAAAAGCCTATTTTTCCCAGCAGAGTCGCCACGCTGTCGCGCCCCCTTTTCTTCTCCTTGAGGATTAGTCAGGGTTTTTGACATTATTAGGACAACTCGTTTCCTTTTGGGAAAGGGATATAAGGAATTTGAAGAGTCTCCACCTAACGAATTAAGGTGCGTTAGGGCACCTACTTACGGGTCATTTATAACACTAATTGTATACCCAGAGATTGGGTAAGGGCTTGAAGTTACTTCAAGGGGAAGGTATTAGGCACCTCTCGAAGTTCACAACTGTGGGTCCCGGCCAAACTTACTTTGTGAATTGATCAAATGCAAATAAGCAATCTAAGCACCCATATATAAAGGTTTTAGCAGATTAGCAGTCCAAGCACACATTTGTAAATGGGTGAAAGGGGTCCTAAGTTGTTTATCCTATAGGATCATATCAATGCAATGCCCGGTAATCATTACTCAATGACGGGCTACACGTTACATTAGAGCACATATCATCATATCCTTTTCTACCCATTATCCCACCCCTTAATGGGTATGAAGCGAGTTTTTCTTTAACGAGCTCTAAGCGTGTTGTTACCCGTCCCTTCCTTGTGGTCCCGCAAGAATTTAGGACCTCTAAATCTGGGCAGTTCTAGACAACCCATGAGGTATTTAAAAGGGAAAAATCTAGGCGACAAGCAAATAATAGGTAGGACCAGCAAATAAGTGAAAGAGGCAGCTAAAAGGCTCATGTTTACCTCCACATGTATATAGAAAATAAGCAACATGTCTCAAAAACAGATTCATGTTATTTTTAGGAAAAAGAATCCTACGACAGGATGTCTAGGTGAGCATTAATATACAAAATATGAAACACTATTTTACAAACATAATGGCAGGGTCCTAATCAGTTTGCCTACTGATTTTAAGCCGTGTAAAACTTAAGCAGTTTAACACAATCAAAACACAATTTCCAGTTTATATAGAGAATAATTACCTAAGGCTTGCCTAGGCGTGGGACTGTACGTAATCACAATTACAAGAAATTTTAAACAGTTTAGAAGTTGTTTAACCTACAAACATGTTGTTCTAGGTGACACATACTTCCAAAAGGGGGATTTCTACCAGTTATGTTCAGAAAACATACATCTATATGTGAGACTGTTTTTATGCCTTTTCAGGGTCAGTTACTTATTTTAATTGAACTAGGCGTATTCAAACGAATGCAAACAAAATTCAATATGATATCTAAATGCACACAAGAGTGACAGTTTTATTAAGGCATGATTATTAGCCTAATAGCAGGATCCCTAAGTGAGAACACTTGTGCCAAATTAAAGCATGGAATAGTAGCATACTGAAGCAATAAACGTGAGGCCCTAAGAACAGGATATCTAATACAGGTTTGGCATGGTTTGAATGTAAATGAGCAGATCAATCCTAGGACATGGCTTCTAATGCAGATTCACATAATATAAAACCTATAGCATGTTTTCTACCCAGTGTTATCAACAAGATCATATAGCTACCCTCCCATTTCACTAGTTACCCCAATATATGTTTGCAAACAATTATTACAAACCAATGGTTGAATGAATTACATAAATGAAGTAGAAATTAAACTATAGGGAGCCTGAAGAAGGCCCAAATAAAACCTGAGAATACCAAGCCTTCAGTAGTCTCAAATGTCAAGGATTTCATAGTCAATTACATGTCCAGGTGTGTCAGAGTTCCCTAATGACCTCAAGGATCCCGGGCAGTGCTTGAACCTAGACTTTCATAAGAGGGATTGAGTAAGTGCAGTGTGGAATGGCCAACCCCAGTGTGCAAGAGTTCAGAGAGATCTCAAAAGGATCCGAAGGTAGTACACACACTGGAGGGGCAGAACCTAGGGACTTAGGAGTAAAGTGAGAGTGCTTAACATAGTTTTGAAAATGTTTTGACGAGAAAACAATATTGAAATGACTTTATAAGAAAGAGATTTTTCTAAATAGTAGAACTGATTTAGTATAAAACAGCTCGAGAACAGTACCAACACTTTTGAAAATCAGCAAACAACCTGGTTGATTACAAAACAAATAGGTCTAACATCATTCAACCATGGATTTCACTAAGGAGTTATGGGAATTGGGGACACATAGAACACACCAGTGTGTATAGTGAAGCATATAACAACAGGGTGCACAGAAGCTTTCCAGGAACTTTATAGGATTAACAAGTTGATTAGCAAATAGGTGGTAGAGGCATAAATCAACCATGTAGAAATACATATTAACACTGGACAAGTTAGAACACACAGCCAAAGCTATTGTAACATTAGACAACTTAGCAAAGTAGATCAAGCAAGAACATAAGTGAACAAACTAGGAAAGCATCACAAGTGTTCATAATTTAAACATGCTGACAGATTGAAACATGCTAGATAAAGCAGTAGGTAGTTATTATAAATTAGACATGCTAATCACAAATTAATCAGAACAGGATTCAGCCATGCTTAGGTGAAACAACAATTAAGCAGTGTAGTTTAGACATACTAGTTGCATATTGAACAACAAGATAGTAAGCAGGAATAAGACTGGAAATCGATGAACTAAAGTAGCAATAGAACACATAGAGTTTGGACATTGAAATTGTGATGACCCAAAGGGGTCATCTTATGAATTAAGACACTAATCTGGGCTCATTAGCCTTAAAAAGACTAATTTTTTGTTCACCGCGATTTGTGTGCGCATACCGGTCATAAACCCAGGAAAAAAAAGCCTTTATTTAAAAAGAAAAATTGTGAAATAATAATTTTTGAGATTTAAAAATGATTTTTAGTTGACTTTGGTCAATGCATTGAGTTAACGGACCCGGACCCATGTTCAGACGGTCCCGGAAAGTCCGTAGTAAAATATGGGGTTTTGGGTTTTGTTGAATATATAATTATCTCTTAGTACACCAAAAGAAAGAGGGTTATTTGCCATAGCCGCAACGATAGCTGCAAAAGAAATAATGAGGAAGAAATCTGCATGTGATACTCAACAGAAGATGAAACAAAAAAGAAATCAAGAGGTGGTACTAAAGTTGTTGATAATAAAAAAAATGCAACAGTGTAATGATAAGAGGAAAAAAAGCTGCGAGCATAATTATTGCAAAGAATGTATAAGGAATTATGTTGTAGAAAGAATCAAAGATAATATAACATAGGTGAATTGTCCAGTATCAAACTGTAAGGAAATTTTGGAGATTAACGAGTCTTCGATGCCGGCGGATGACTATTATTTGATTGATCGTTGGAGTGATGCAGTTCGTGAAACAGGCTTCGTGTGAAGGAATTGAACGACGTCGTAAACGAAGGATCATCCAATTTGACTCACTAATGAAAGTACTCTTTCATAGATTCAGCATACGAGCGGGTTAGAGCAAACTTCTAAAGGAAAAGCGGTAATTGAGCAGTGAGTGGCCTGCGAATTTGAGGTAAGTGTTTGGTCTAACTTTGACTTGAGGGAATAGAAATTCCCACTTGTTTGCTATGTGAAATGCATGGGCGTGGTGTATAGGTGGGCGACGAGTATCTATGCACCACCCAATTTGCTTGTTAAGCATGATCCCTTTCCCGTTATCAACTAAGTTGATTCTTGTCTTAATTGTTCTATGTCCATTATTGTTTCTATGACTATTTGGTCTTGTTATTTTATTGTTATATATTGTTGTGGTTATTTTCGAAAGAGTATTTGTTGTTTTAGCTGGATTCCTTGTGGTACAAAACGGTTGAGCGGTTTGGCATAGCTTTTACGAATTATATACATATATATATTCCCGTTGGTCTCATTTTTGATAATATTGAGGAAGTGATGAGGAATGCAATTTAACTGTTTTATGATTGTTGAGGTTTACGTGGTTGTTTGGTTTCGATTGATTATTTCCAATTGTTGTGGCAAGTGTATTAAAAGTGTTGGTTGTTTTCTTGATTTTATCATGGTACATAAAGACTGAGCTGGGTTGACAGCGTTACGGTGTTTACGTATATTCTAATTGGTTTTATTGTGAAATGATATTTGTTGAAGCTTACGAGCTATACTGTTTTCTGTTTGAAATTTGTTGAAATAAAAGTGTTGTGAAAGACTTGGACTGAACTCTGAAAGTTTTTGATGAATAAACAAAATTGGTGTGATAAGGGGGTTGTGATAAGGGTGGATAATTGATTGTGATATTGTGAATAAGTGGGATCGGGTTGCGCGCTGCAACAAGACAATGATAAGGGAGAATATGAATGTTTTACTGTTTATAAAATAAAGGCTGGAACACTCATTGTTTTATTTTTATTATTTCATACTCTGCTTTTACTATTATTTTAAAGTGAAACTTGTTCTGTTTACAATTTGTCGAGACATAAATATTGTGAAAGGTTTTGACTTCAAAGGCGGTGATAAGGGGGTTGTGACAAGGGTGAATAATTGATTGTGATGCGGGTGAATAAATTGATATAATATGTCTGGTGAGATCGAGTTGAACGCCGCAAGAAGGAGCAATAAGGGAGGATAACTATATTTTTAATGATTTTCAAGAGAAAAAAAAGATTTGAAAACTACCATTTTATATTACTATTTTTCATATTTTGGCACTACTCTTATTTAAAGTTAAAGTTTGGAAACTTGGAAATCATTTGAGAGGTTGTTAGAGCTGAGCCCTGGAAAAGGCGGCTGAGTTATTTCATTGTTGCTGTTGTACTTAATTATTTGTTTAGATTTTCTTCTTGCTTTATATTTATTGTCTCAATTATATTTTTCTTGTTCGTGTAGAATTGTTTTGTTGCGTTATTGTATATATTATTGTCACAGGTTATATGTTGTTAATGCCCCGCCGTAGCCTCGTCACTACTTCGTCAAGGTTAGGCTCGGCACTTACTCAGTACATGGGATCAGTTGTACTACTACTACACTTTTCACTCTTTTGTGCAGATCCAGGTATCGACCAACAATAAAGATATTTAGAGCGGCTATTAATTTATTCGAAGACACGAGGTATATCTGCCGGCGTTCGCAGATCCCGGGAGTCTTCTCCTATTTTTATAAAACTGTTTTATCATATTCAGAACAATTACACTATTTCTTTTAGCCCATTATTTGTAGTATTCTTTAGTAGTTCGTGAATTGTGACACCAGACTCTGGGGTAGTTCTAGAGTTACTTATATAATTAGTTTGTCGCTCGGTTTATTTAAGTGTTTATTATTTTATGTTTTGATTTTTTCATTGAAAGTCAGTAGCTTAAGTTTATTTTATAATTGTTTATTATGTTTAAATTGATAATCAAAGATAAATCTAATCGAACTCTAACATTGGCTTGCCTAGCAAGTGTTGTGTTAGGCGCCATCACGATCCCTAAGGTTGGGAATTTGGGTCGTGACAAGTTGGTATCAGAGCAATAGGTTGCCTAGGTCTCACAATTCACGAACAAGCTTAATAGAGTCTAAGGGATCGATTCGGAGATGTCTGTACTTATCTCTCAGAGGCTATGAAGTTAGGAACAATCTCACTTCTATTCTACTCCATCGTGCGAATTTATTCTACCATTGATGATTGAACTTGCCTATTCTTGTCCTCTCATAAATTTTGATAACACGCAAAGCATCTACAACTAGACAAGAGATGAAGCCCCAATGACAGCTTCGATTAGGGGAAGAGATAGAAGCAGAGCTCATTCTAAAGCTCGAATATCAGCACCTTTTCTACAGTCTCGAATGGATCTAGATATGGAGGTTCTAGCCCTTATAGCTATTTCAGTATTGCATAACAAGCGAATAGTTGAAAGCAAAGGGGTTGATTTATATGAGCTATGAAGTTTAACATTGTGGATTATCAGACATTGTGACCTATGACTTCGTGCCAAGTGGGAAAGTCCACTATCAAGGAATAGATTGCGGGGTCATGTGTTATATTGGTTTTCGCTTGGAATGTATAAAGCCTGAGATTTTGCAAGAGATAAAGTTGGGACTTGCGAAGATCTACTCAGCGTGGAAATCACGGTTGCGGATTTTAGGGTGCTCCAGAGGGAGTACAGTGGTTGACGACTTTTTAGACTATATGGTTCGTGCCAAGATTTATCAGTATAGAGCTCTACTTTTGTGATCATTGTGCATCAATAGGGATGAGATTTACCCCAAAGAATAACGAAGAGTATATAAATAAATGGGGTAGCTCAGTAGTATTGGGTCAACATAGTATAAGAAGAAATTGGCCGTCGTTGTTTGTGGCAAGCCTACGAAGAGGACGACCAGTCATTGCAACATCAACTACTTGACCCAGTTCTCATAAATGCTTTTGAAAGAGTTTGTTCCTAGGACTCTCCATAAGGCGTGGCACATAGGGTTTGAATGGTTGCGTCAGGTCACTATGACGTTATTAGAATATGTCATCAGGTACGATAAGTTAGCCCATCATACTCCTACTTCGGTTCATATAGATAGAGAGTGAGTCCCCAGACTCATTAAAGGACTCAAATATGATTGTAAAATTTTTGTACGACTCAGGGCAGGTTGATACTTCATTTCGGCTAGTGGTAGAAATTATCCTAGATTTGGGAGAGTCATATTTCATCATAACACTCAGGCTACGTGCCCCATTGCAGTTACAACTCAACTTACATGACCAGCTAGGGAAAAAGGGGTTGGAATGTCGAAGGCGGAGGTCAGATTCCTAGAGGTGGAGACCCAGCCCGTTAATATATTTTCTATGATATGCCTGAGGTCGCTACACCGGATGATGTAATTACAAATACAATCTATAGTTAATATAAAGTGATAATTTCCTTAACTTGATTCGATTATGAGTATCTAGGAAAGTCCTCCTAATATGCTCCACTCATGGGTGAGCTTAGTAACCCTGAAATCTACTTATGTGAATACTTGTATTGAGAAATTCTATGGAGATAGCTATGTCTATCATTTCGTGTTGTAATTTTGCTTAACGAAAAATATTTAAAAGAAGAAAATAGAATATTTCGATTGGCGATGTGCATATTACGTGTGATTCAGAACTGAGGGCGAGATCCTCGCATTTTAATATGATTTGGTATATTTAAACCGGGCTACGAGCCGATGTGGAAGTTACGTAAGGACGAGACCCTTATGATGAGAATTTTTGTGTTTAAATCCTTTCTTGTGAAATTAAAATTTTACTATAGTGCTAGTAGGGAATCATGCCTGTTAGGTTTATTCAAAAAAATTTGTATCAAAATAATAATAATAATAATAATAATAATAATAATAATAATAAGTAAATGAATAAATAAATTAATTAATTAATTAATTAATTAACTGTGCATAATTTGCCAAATTCGTGCTATAATTATGGATCCTTAACCTACAAGGTAGGTGCCCGCCCATGTGGCATTAAATGTGATATGTTAAGTCGAGTATATAATTATGAGGTCTTCATGAATCGCACCTCGTCATCAGTATTGTGAAGGTTTGAAAGGGGATTATTGTTAACGTGAAGCCATTGATAATTCCGTAATTGGCTATGAACAACTATTAAGAAAATAGAGGCGATGTGTATGGGCAGCCTTGCGTATATTCCAGTTGGTGAGAGACCGTTAGCTTCAAATATTTAGACGATGGATAATCAGTTCGTGAGGTTAAATATTCCCCCCAGCAGTGTTCTAGCTTGCACAGTCGCTCGACCTTCCCTAATTGAGCGTATTCGGGGGCGGCAGGATGATGACCCACATTTGGCGGTCCTTAGGGACACAGATCGGCACGGTGATGGCCAGCAGGTTACCGTTGGAGATGATGGTGTTTTGAGGATGCGATGGTCGGTTATGTGTGCCTAATGTTGATGGCCTTCATGAATTGATCCTTGAGGAGGCTCACATTTATAAGTATTCTATTCACCCACGTGCAGCTAAAATGCACCAAGATTTGAGGCAACATTATTGGTGGAGAAATATGAAAAAGGACATTGTGGCGTATGTGACTCGTTGCTTAAATAGTCAGCATGTAAAGTATGAGCATCAGAAACCTAGTGGATTGCTTCAGCAGATAGAGATTCCTGAGTAGAAGTGGGAGCGTATCACTATGGACTTCGTTGTTGGACTCCCACAGAATCAGAGGAAATTTGACGTAGTTTGGGTAATTGTGGATAGGCTGACTAAATCAGCACATTTCATTCCTATGAAAAGTACTTATACTTCAGAGCAGTTGGCTGAGTTATATATTCGGGAGATAGTTCGCCTTCATGGTGTGCCTGTGTCTATTATTTCTGATCGAGGTACGTAGTTCACTTTGCACTTTCGGAGACCAGTTCAGCGTGAGTTGGGTACCCGAGTAGAGTTAAGTACATCATTTCACCCTCAGACTGACGGGCAGTCCGAGCGTACTATTCAGATATTGGAGGATATGCACCATGATTTTTTTTTACTTTGGAGGTTCATGGGATCAGTTCTTGCCGTTAGCAGAGTTTGCTTATAATAATAGTTATCAGTCGAGCATTCAGATGGCTCCTTATGAGGCGTGATATGGTAGACGGTGCAGATTTCCAGTTGGATGGTTTGCGCTGGGAGAGGCACGGTTATTGAGTACAGACTTAGTTCAGGAGGCCTTAGGTAAGGTCCAGATTATACAGGAGAGACTTCGTGCAGCTCAGTCTAGGCAAAAAAGTTATGCCGATCGTAAGGTTCGTGATGTGGCATTCATGGTTGGAGAGATAGTATTACTTCGTGTGTCACCCATGAAGGGTGTTATGAGATTTGGAAGAAGGGTAAGTTGAGCCCTAGGTATATAGGGTCGTTTCAGATTCTTGAAAGAGTGGGGGAGGTAGCGTATAGACTTGCTTTGCCTCCAGGTTTATCCTCAATTCATCTGATATTCCATGTATCTATGCTCCGGAAATATCATGGTGACCTGTCCCACGTGTTAGATTTCAGCTCTGTCCAATTGGACAAAGACTTAACTTATGAGGAGGAGCCGGTAGCTATTTTAGACCGGAAAGTTTGTCAATTGAGGTCAAAGAGTTATACTTCAGTTCGAGTGCAGTGGAAAGGTCAGCCCGTCGAGGCAGCTACTTGGGAGTCCGAGTCAGACATGTAGAGTAGATATCCTCACTTGTTCGCTAGTTCAGGTAATTTTCTATGTCTGTTCGAGGACGAACGTTTGTTTTAGAGGTGGAGATTGTGATGACCCAAAAGGATTCTCTTATGAATTAAGACATTAATATGGGCTCATTAGCCTTAAAAAGACTAATTTTTTATTCACCTCGATTTGTGTGCGTAGCCCGATCGTAAACCCAGGAAAAAAAAAAGAAACGCAACAGTATAATGAGAAGAGGAAAAAAAGCTGCGAGCATAATTATTGCAAAGAATGTATAAGGAATTATGTAGTAGAAAGAATCAAAGATAATATAACATAGGTGAATTGTCCAGTATCAAACTGTAAGGAAATTTTGGAGATTAACGAGTCTTTGATGCCAGCGGATGACTATTATTTGATTGATCATTGGAGTGATGCAGTTCGTGAAACAGAGGTTCTTTCTTCGTGTGAAGGAATGACGTCGTAATTGAAGGATCATCCAACTTGATACACTAATGAAAGTACAATCTTTTATAGATTCAGCATACGAGCGGGTTAGAGAGAAATTCTAAAGGAAAAGCGGTAATTGAGCAGTGAGTGGCCTCCGAATTTGAGGTAAGTGTTTGGTCTAACTTTGACTTGAGGGAATATGAATCCCCACTTGTTTTCTATGTGAAATGCATGGGCGTGGTGTATAGGTGAGGTGACGAGTATCTATGCACCACCCAATTTGCATGTTAAGCATGATCCCTTTCCTGTTTCCAACTTAATTGATTCTTGTCTTAATTGTTCTATGTCCATTATTATTTCTATGACTACTTGGTCTTGTTATTTTATTGTTAGATATTGTTGTGGTTATTTTGGAAAGAGTATTGGTTATTTTAGCTGGATCCCTTGTGGTACAAAACGGTTGAGCGGTTTAGCATTGTTTTTACGAATTATATACATATATATGTTCCTGTTGGTCCCATTTTTGATAACATTGAGGAAGTGATGAGGAATGCAATTTAACTATTTTATGATTGTTGAGGTTTACGCAGTTGTTTGGTTTCAATTGATTGTTGCCAATTGTTGTGGCAAGTGTATTAAAAGTGTTGGTTGTTCTCTTGATTTTATCATGGTACATAAAGACTGAGCTGGGTTGACTGCGTTATGGTATTTACGTACATTCTGGTTGGTTTTATTGTGAAATGATATTGGTTGAAGCTTACGAGCTAAATTGTTTTCTGTTTGAAATTTGTTGAATAAAATTGTTGTGAAAGGCTTGGCCTGAACTGTGAAAGTTTTTGATGAATAAACAAAATTGATGTGATAAGGGGGTTGTGATAAGGGTGGATAATTGATTGTGATATTGTGAATAGGTGGGATCGGGTTGCACGCCACAACAAGACAATGATAAGGGAGAACACACATGTTTTACTGTTTATAAAATAAAGGCTGGAACACTCATTATTTTATTGTCATCATTCATACTCTGTTTTTACTATTATTTTAAAGTAAAACTTGTTCTGTTTACAATTTGTCGAGACATAAATATTGTGAAAGGCGGTGATAAGGGGGTTGTGATAAGCGGGCTGTGAGAAGGGTGAATAATTGATTGTAATGCGGGTGAATAAATTGATATAATATGTCTGGTGGGATCTGGTTGCACGCCGCAACAAGGAGCAATAAGGGAGGACAATTATATTTTTAATGATTTTCAAAGAAAAACCAAGATTTGAAAACTACCATTTTATATTATTATATTTCATATTTTGGCACTACTCTTATTTAAAGTTAAAGTTTGAAAACATGGAAATCATTTGAGAGGTTGTTATAGCTGAGGCCTGGAAAAGGCGGATGAGTTATTTCATTGTTGTTGCAATACTTAATTATTTGTCTAGATTTCCTTCTTGCTTTATATTTATTATCTCAGTTATATTTTTCTTGTTCGTGTAGAATTGTTTTGTTGTGTTATTGTATATATTATTGTCACAGGTTATATGTTGTTAATGCCTCGCTGTAGCCTCGTCACTACTGTTGGCAGGAGATTGTAACTTGAGGTATAGAGATTTGACTGTGAATAGGCCGTTTGGGTTGAGGCTCAAGAAGAGATGGTAAGTAGTGTTGGGGTTTAGTGGTATTGGTATATAGTGTTTTTATTAAATCCTCTATAGGGGGTGGAATTTCACAGGAGGTGGCTTGCAAATTAATTGAAGTGGAGGTTATATATTAACACAAGGTGGATGATTGAGCATGATGTGGTAGAGGGCCTTCAATTTGTGTACGAAGGATTAAATTGGTGTATAACCAAGGGTCTTCCCAGAACCTGACATGATTACCATTTGCAAAATTTTATTTGATGCCAAATTGGCACGACGACCATCCTTGTAAGATGGCTTTCCAATTGGTGGAGGATGTTTTGGTGTTAGGAGTATGGAGGTATCTAGAGATTAATATGTTAGCCCATTGCGAGATAGGGGACTGGAATAGTCTCCATGCTAGGGCCCCTAATAAGGCATTATTTTTAGTAGTAATGTTTTGGATCCCCAAACCCCCACTTTCCTTAGGAAGTTGAACAGTGGTCCAATTGATGAGATGTAGCTTTCGTTTACGAGTAGTGGTACCCAGATGAAATTTCGTTGGTATTGATCCATCTTACAGATGACATTTGGCGGCAGTTTAATTAGTTGCATGACGTGATTAGGTAGACAACTGAGAGTAGCTTTAATTAAAGTTGTTCGACCGGCCATTGATAAAAGATTTGTTTTCCCGCCCGCTAGTTTATTTTTAAAATTATCAAGAAGAAATTGGAAATGAGAAGTGTTAGGTTTTGAATTAAAAATAGGGTACCCAAGATATTTGCCAAATGAATTTCCTTCATGCATATGGAAGAGATTTGTTACATTCCTCTGGCCTCTTGGGAGGTATTCTTGGAGAAGTAAAATTTTGATTTCGAGTAGTTAATTGTGAGGCCTGAACTACTGGAGAATATGTTTAGGGTATCTATAATAGAGTTGATGCTCCTGGTGGTTAACCTAGAGGTAAGGGTAATGTCATCTACGAATAGTAGATGAGAGATGGAGGGACCATTTCGAGATATGTGGAGTGGTTGGAAATTAAGGTAATCTACTTCCATATGTATTTTCATAGAGAGCATTTCCATACAAAGAATGAAGAGGTAAGGAGATAAGGGGTCTCCTTGGCAGATGCCCTTTGAAGGGGAGAAGAAAGAAGTTGGTTGTCCATTGATTAGAATAGATATTGAATAAGTGGTGATACAGGACATTATAAGTTTTATAAAGTTAGTCATAAAGTTGAAGTAGTGGAGTGTGTCATAGATAAAGCCCCATTCTAATTTGTCAAAGGCTTTCTCTAGGTCTAGTTTAAGCAGGAAGGAGGCCTTAGCCCCTTTGTTTTTCGAAAGTGATGTATAATTTCCTGCACTAATATGGCATTATCAGAGGCTCGCCTATGTGTTAAAAAAGCTGACTGCTCTTGACTAATAATATTAAATAAGAAGGGTTCAGTCTTTTGACAATGATTATTGTGATTAATTTTTAAATAGTATTACAAAGACTAATAGGTCGGTATTGAGTAATGAGGGTGGGTTGTTGTGTTTTTGGGATTAGGAATAAGTAAGTTTTATTAATTTCAGAAGGAATTTTGTAAGTTGTAAAGACTTCATTACAAAGAGAAGTTATTTGGGGTTCCACTTGAGTCCAACTGTTCTGGAAAAAAAGTGGGTGTAATCCGTCTGGTCCTGGAGCTTTCATAGGCTGGAAAGATTTTAAAGCATCTGTAATTTCGATGGGGGTAATATGGGCTTCTAATGTTGAATAAAAGAGTGATAAAGGATATTGTTGTTTGGGTAGGTGATGGAGGTAGTGGGTAGTAGTAAATAGTGTTTGGTAGTAACTTTAAATTGAGTTATTAATTTCGTGTTGGTCTAATATCCAGTTACCTGCTGAATCTTTTAGGGCCGAAATACGGTTACGTTTGCGACGTTGTAGTCTAGTTAGATGAAAAATTTTGGTATTGGCATCTTCATGCCGAAGCCAATTTATTCTTGACTTTAACTTCCAAAAGTCTTCCTCAAGAAGTAAAATGAAGTTAAATTCTGAAATTAGTTCTTTTTTTAAGTTTTGGAGAAAGTAACTAGTGGTATAATTTGAGGAGCTTTGAATCCCATGTAGTCTTGCGAGAAGTAGTTTCTTTATCTAAAAAATGTTACCAAAAGTGGTCTTATTCCATTTTTGGATTTTAGTTTAGAAATCCTTAATAGCCTGAAGTGTGTTTTTGTCAGGGGTCAAAGTTTGTGTTATTATTGGAGGGAATTGTGGGTGGGATGTCCACATGATTTCGTATCTAAATTTTTTTTCTGGATGAGGTTTATGCTTTTTTAGGTTGAGCAATAGTTGGTTGTGGTCTGAGTGTACTCTAGGCAGGTGGTGCACGGATGCTTCAGGAAATAATGTAAGCCATTCGTATGTGGCCAAGTATCTCTCTAAACGTTCTAATATTCTGGAGGAGAATTTACGATTATTTGACCAGGTGTAACGGCTACCCATATATCGTAGGTCTACTAAATGACAATAATTTATGCAATTAATAAATTGGTCACTTCTTCTATTGTTAAACTTATTACCACCATATTTTTCAGTTGAACTAGTGATTTCGTTAAAATCACCACCTATTAACCAAGGTAACCTAATGTTGTCATGTAATATACGTCATTTTTCCCATAGTAATGTACGTGCATGAATGTCATTTTTTTGCATCAATTATAGAAAGCAACCAAGTGTTAGGGTTAGGGTATACCTGGACGATGGAATGGATATCCTGGCTGGTAGCATCTACTTGGTCCAGTTTGATCTCTTCCTCCTTCCATAGTAGGGCTATGCCTCCCGATAAGCCTTCAGTAGGGGACTGGGCTTGATGTGAGAATCCAAAATCATTTTTGAGGTGTTCATGATATTGCAAGTGTGTTTCCAGTAAAACCACGAGCGCTGGTTTATGATAATTCAGCATTGAACGAAAATTTCTTGTGAAGTCTGGTGTGACACTAGCCGGTTGATTCAAATAGTTTAGCATTTTTGTTATGTTGACACTTTAAATTTATTGATTAGTAGTTATTTTTGTTTATTATATATTTTTTTTGGTCAAGAAGATGCAGTATTATAAATTAAGGCAGATTACAAGGAGCTAAAACTGAGTGTTGTACAAAAGAGTTGTTTGGATTTGTGGCTATGTCTACTACATTTCCATAGTTACAAAAAGTGGATGACATATTTAGTCAAAACGAGGGGTGGGATGTTTGAGTGGTAGAGCTCAGATATCGCTTTTGCTCCTTTGCCCTTAGGTCATATATGAGCTCTTTCATCACAAAAGGTGGTAGTACGCAAAATTCAATAGCTTGTGCCTGCATGTCTATGGTTGCCCCATACTTTTCCAGTCGATCTGCCACTTTGTTTTGCTCCCTATAGATGTGTAGTACTGTAGGGCTACCCAGTTGACGGAGGAGAAACATGCAGTCATTTAAAAAAGTTAATTAATGTGGATTATTGGAATGAAGAAGAGATATTACCTCAGTGGAGTCCACATTGATTTCCAAAAGTGTGAAGTTGTTTTTGACTGCAAGTTGTAACCCTTCATGGAGTGCATTAAGTTCCATATAATGGGAGTTCCCTATTGGGCGTGTACCTATATAACCTAGTATCCAAGTGCCAGTGTGGTCTCTAAACACCCCTCCAAACCCACGTGTCTGAGATATGTGTGAAAATGCTCCATCGCAATTAAGTTTAAGGTAACTCATAGTGGGTGGAACCCATTTAACGTATATCAGTATATGATGTTATGTTTTAGTGTGGGTGTTAGGGCCTAGGTAGATCTATTCTGAGGCCTGGGATATGATTTGGCCGGGAATGGGGGCTATATAGTTTCTATCAAAAGTAAAGCGGTTTCTTGTTTTCCAAATGTTCCAGAGTGTATAGGGAATGAAGATGCTTAGTGGTATATGAGTATTATGGGTAGTATTTTGGATGATGAATTAGGATAGTTTAGAAGAGGTGTTTACGTGTAGATTGTCTAGGGCTGCATTTCTAATATTAATGCCTAAAATTGTCCAAACGGACTGGACATATGGGCAATGGAAGAAAATGTGGCTAATGGTCTCCTCCTGGTTATGGCAGATGGGGCAGTGAGGTGTATGTGCAATATGAATATGGTGAAGGTAACTGGAGGTTGGTTAGCAATGATGGCACATGAGCCATATAAAATGTTTAATCCTTGGGGGTAATTTGATTTCCCACAACCATTTGAAGAAGTACTAAAGGAAAGTAGTGATATGCAAACCAATTTGTTACAAGACAGGGTATCGAGCTGGCCGAAGCAGGGCCTCGAGGTCGAGCTAGAATGCTTAATTGAGGATGATCGATGAAGGAATAACAGTATTGAGGGCCTCGAGGATAGCCCTTTAAGATCGATAATGAGCGATAAATGAAGAACAATTCATGAATACAATAAATCGAAGGCAATAAATCAAAGGAGCAATTGTTGAGCACGTTTAAGTAAGAAAGCATGGAATGATCTTGTTGTATTGAATATTCATGTGTCCCAAAAAATGACAAGGGTCCCCTTTATATAGGAGGGGAATACCAACATAGTACATGTGTAATTATTACAAAGAAATACAGTTGGTACAACTATTTAATGGCTTGGTACGGACTTGTACTATTCTTGTAGACTTGGTCAGTTCTAACCATGTGCCCTTGTGAATTTCACGCCTTTCCATGATGGTCATCAATTTATATTGCCCCGAGGTCCAGCATAAGGAACCTTTGATATGCTTCCTCAGGGTCAAGCTTCGACTCTGCTCCGAGCTTCTCGAGGTCAGACGCGAAATGCCATAGTGGCCTCAAAGTCGAGCTTTTTGATTTTAGTCGTATACAGATAGTCCTTGCGTTTCTTAGAATGAAATGATAAGAAACGGTCTTAAATTCTTGCCTCTTCGATATCCTCATTATGACGTCAGCCGCGTGAGATCATTAAATGATTTGACAGAAGGGTTGTACATTGGTCAATGTCAGCACGGTTCTCAAAAACCCCACGAACCATTATTTCTCGACTTTTCCACTCCTCCAACATGCTTAAACGGTTCCTATAAATACTTAAATTTCCCATATTATAAACTTTTGCAATACCTTCAAGCCTACAAATCATTGCTAACCGTTTCTTGCTTTCATCCTTCTTCTACATTCACTTCTTCATCTTCTTGCTTTGGAAATTTGTTATAGACATGGCAAAAACTTCTAAAACGGTCACTCAAAAAGAGGGAACCACTTCTTTGACACGCCCGTCTAAGGGAAAATCAAAAGCACCTCCCAGTATTGAGGAGTGCATTCCTAGTCCCTTCGAGAAATCCTCCGATTTTATAATTGATAAACCCCCTTCGACACCAGGCCGATGTGAGCCCATGTCTCGGTACATAAGTGTAGTGACCGATGTGAAGAAGTGTCACGACCCAAATTCCCAACCTTAGGGATCGTGATGGCTCCTAACACCACACTTGCTAGGCAAGCCAATGTTAGAAATCGATTACTAATTTCCTTAATTAATTACTTAGGCATAAATAAATAAATTCCCAACAACATTAAAATAAAATAATAATAATAACCAACTAAATGAAATGAACCACGAACTAATTATATAATTAACTCTAAGACTACCCCAGGGTCTGGTGTCACAATCAACGAACTACTATAGAATACTACAAATAATGGCTGAAAGAAATAGTGTAACTGTTCTGAATAATATAAAACAGTGTATGTAAAAATAGGAGAAGACTCTCGGAATCTATAAGGAATTTAGAAGTAACAATGGAGAGGGCTTACCATGATTTTTAGCTGGCCATCGTGTCTTAGCCAAATCACACCAAACGCGTTTACCATATGGGAAGGCGAAGTCCAAGAGTTTAATCCATCCCGGGAGGTCCTTGACCGCGCCGGTGAACCATACGGTGGCTGTGCAATCAGAAGAGAATCAAGTAAAAAGAAAGGAGTCAACTCATAAGAGGAAAAAAAGGTGATTCAGGTGATAAAACATGCTCGATATAGGGACACTTACGTCTCATGTTCCATTCCTCTGGGAATGGCATCTTCTCGGCAGGGATGAGGTCCAATGTCATGACTCGAACAAGCCGGCTAATCCATCCCCGGTCTTTATCTTCGTCGATGCAAGAAAAAAATGCTTTAGCAGATCGACACTACAACTTGACTAAGCCCCCTCGATAGAGACGAGAGCTGTACAATCTGATCAGATGATCGAGGGTTAAAGTCATTCCCTCGACAATGTTGGAGAAATATCTAATCATATAGACAATTCTCTAGAAAGAAGGATAAATTTGACAGAGCGTCACTCGATACTGACGACAGAAATCGAGGATCACCGGGTCTATCGGTGGAGAAGAAGAATCTATGGGGCCTAAAGTGAAAGGATACGCATATACGCCGAGGAAGCTAGATTTATGTGTCACTATGCTTTCCTCAGATGCAGGGATTTCTACTTGCACCGCTTGCCCCCAGCGACAATCTATCTTTACCTTATTGTGATGACCCAAGGGGTCATTTTATAAAATTAGACTTCGTTCCATGCTTAAACACCATAAAAAGACTAAGATTAAATACCTCGATTTGCATGCGCAGTCCGAGCGTGAAACCAGAAAGCTTTTATGTGAAAATATGAAAAATAGTGATTTTTAGAATTTAAATTTGGTAAAAGTTGACTTTGGTCAACATTTCGATTAAACGGACCCGGATATGCGTTTCGACGATCGCGGGAGGTCCGCAGTAAGATATGGGACTCGGGCGTATGCCAGGAAATGAATTTTGAGGTCCCAAGCCTTAGAAATCAATTTTTGAAAGAAATTGTTTTGTTGAAACTAAAGAAAAGAAATAATGCTAAAAATTGTTGATATCGGGTCGGTATTTTCGTTTCGGATCCCGGAACATGTTTGTTATGATATTTAGGGATTAACTGTGAAATTTGGTGAAAAACATAGTTCGTTTGACGTGATTCGGACATTCGATTGAGAAATTATGAACTTTAAGATTTTATGTTGAAAATGATGAGTTTTGAGGTTTAATTCGTAAATTTACATGTTATTTTCATGATTTTATCGCAGGAGCAAGTTCGTATGATGTTTTTAGACTTGCGTGCATGATTTGTTTGGAGCCTCGAGGGCTCGGGTGAGTTTTGAGTAGGCCACGGGGTGTTTTACACTTGAAAATAACTGTTGGTTTTTCAGTATCTGGTGTCCAGGTTTTTGTACTGTGCGATCGCATAGGTATGACCGCGATGGCATAGTGTAGTCTTCAGGGGTCTCAGGATTTGTGTTGTGGGATTGCACTCAGAAGCCTGCGATCGCATAGGCCAACAGCCCCAGCCCTGTGCGAACGCACCAGTATCTGTGTGACAGCACTGCTTTAAATTTTGGACTGGGGGAGGGATATCCAATACCCTTTGCGATCTCACCCCTCCCCATGTGATAGCACTGACCAAAAATCCCTTACACTGTGCGATCGCACCTCTTTATCTGCGATCGCATCGTTGCCCAACCCAGCTAATATAAATACCTGTTAAAGAACGGACAGAACACTTTCTTCACCAAAATTTCGAGGTTTTCAGCCCTAAAAACGATTTTCTTCATACTGTGGTATCAGAGCCAGCCCATCCTTTCGGAGGGAGGAACATGTTTACTAAATATGTCTGAGTCGTTTCCATCATCCTCTTCCTTAGCAAAAATGAATATGTCTCCTACTCTATATAAAACTTTGTCCAAAAAAATATGATTATCTCTATGAAGTAGATATCCTACCCGATGAACA
>ML244501.1:0-32670 GCA_005239495.1 Nicotiana undulata
ATATATATATATATATATATATATATATATATATATATATATATATATATATATATAAATATTATTTGTACTAAACTAGAGAATGATTTTTTTTTTAATATCCTACTACATTAATTTTCTAAAACCAGTCGACAATGCAAGTAAGCCTTCCAACTCAAAGAGGATACCTGCCTTATACGGACCCGGACCCTGTGCCAAGTTTCTCTAAGTCAAATGCACGTGATGTACATAAAGCGAACATACTAGGGATGTCTGACATGAGGTTTGTTCTTCTAGGTTTAAATCCTGGTGGAGAAGGTATCTAACTAGCTTGCTCGAGTGGACAACTCGAGCCGAGGAGGATCAGCGTACCGGTAGCATTGCTTTCCGTCTTAGCTGGTGGTGCTCCCCGCCTAAAATATGTGTGACTAAAATCTTTCACCGGGTGACAAGCACCTCGGCTATCTCAAAGAAAGTGGGCCATGTCAAGCAAATGCCCAATTTTAATTTCAAGAAGATTAAGAAGGGGTGCGTGAGAAGACAATTTATATATACAGTTCAACAATATCAAAGCGGTAAAAAACGAACAGGTAGCACATTACCCAAAAATAAATCACAATATTTACAAAATTAATAAATCCAAATAAAAGTCAACATGTAAAGCTCGAATTCTAATTTTTCCCAGCAGAGTCGCCAGAGCTGTCACACCCCTTTTTCTACCCCCAAAAAAAGATATAAGTGTTATGGATTGTGGGTTAAAGGGTTTTTCCAATTGAAGTGACAAATTTGAGTAAGGATCATTTTATTTATAGAGTCTCCACTTGGAATTGATTTTTCGGTTTTCCAAGTCACCTTTTATTTGAATCCCTAGTCAAAGGAAGGTTTGACTCTATTTTTATCAGTCCGCGATTATAAAGTTCGAGTAAGGAATTTTGTTAATCGGGAAGAAGGTGTGAGGCATTCCCCGAGTCCCGTGATTTTAGCACGGTCGCTTTATTGACTTAAAACTTCGCTTGAATTAATTTTGGACAAACTGTGATTTATAAGATTTTCATGTTTTACCTATCCGCTTTTATTTCTTGATTATTAAATTTGTTTAAAAAAATCATTTCGGATAAATTACGTTGTCATTACCACGCTACGCAAGTGAATGCGTGATCGAGACGAAATTTATTAATTTTATCATAACAGCGCTACGCAAGCGAATCCGCAGTTATGACGAAGGTTATTAGTACATTATTTACTTTTGAAAAATTATTACGTATGTACTTTGAGGAAAAATTAATTAATATATTTTTCTAATTATTAAAAGTTACTATCGCGCTACGCAAGCGAATCCGCAATTGTCGAAAATAATTAAATTAAAATTAACTAAAACTATTGGATAAGGTATGAAGTTATTCAATTAATTTACTGAATGTTAAACATCACGCTACGCAAGCGATTCCGTGAAGTCAAAGTGTGCCTACTATTTGCCTCGCGTTTAAATTTATTTAAGGAACTTAAGTAATTGGATTATTTTAATTATGGAGCAAAATCGGATTGTGATTAGAGTTGATTTGAGAAATCAACAATTAAAGTCTTGGGTCATCTCTTACTTATGGATAGATAAGGCCAGCTCCTAAAACTTTAATGTAGTTCGGCTCTTTTGTTTGGTTTATCATGAAGTGGACCCAACAGAAAATATCTACAAAGAAATGGGCCAACTATTTTTTTATTATTATTATTTTTTAGAAAAAGGAAATGGGCTAGCTGAAACTACTTAAAGAAATGAGCCTGCTAGCATGATATCGCAAAATGGGCCTGGCGAATTTGATCTTATTTGGCTCAAATAATCCATAATTTCCAATTACTAATACAACCCAAAAAGACGATGCACAAATCTATGTGGCCTACTTACTCAAATCCAAACTCTTTTTATTACTAAAATAAAACAATCCATTTTTTTCTGTTAAATACTAGTATTACATCATGTAATGCTAACTCAAACAAGAACTAAAAAAAAAGATGACCAAACCCAACATCTCCAAATGTCAACTATCCACTATTTTATTGTTTCTAATTTAACTTTACAAAAAAAAACTCATTAACTCATTGAAAGAACAACTAACAGTGGGTAACACAGACAAAATAGTGAATTCATCCTTTTCTAAACCCACTTAGACATAATGCAATCTACCAAATTATTTTTATGCTTAGTATCTTGGTAACACAAAGAGATAGGAAAATATATTCAAACTTTAAAATAAAAGCAGTAGCGCACGAGTTGAATTTTAAACACACCAAAGTCATACTTTCTCATGCATATTAAACTAAATAAATATCGATAATAGAGATGAAACTTCAATATAACATGTTCTCATTCATTCTTATCACAGACTGCAATGCATAGCTTAGAAGAAATACCTAGTTGCAGAATTTCGAAGAAAGAAACAGCAAGAAAACCTTTGATACCAAAGCTACTTGAACCGGCAAACGGAACCAGCAGTAACGACAGTGAAACAGCAGCAAATCAGCAGTAGCAGAACCTAAAAATACCCCAGAAAGCCTAGCAAGAAGCACCAGAAACTAATGGCTTATGATTCCAGAAATCACTTAAAAGATCCCTCTGTTTTCATGAGTTTTTGCACTCTCCTTAACACTCACGGAAATCTCACAGTTTCAGCTTAGTATTAGGTGTTCAACTACTCTTTTTTTCAAAAGCTTTGTCTTTTCTCTAGAGTGTAAAGGATGTCCATTTTTTGGAGTCCCCGATCTTTTTCTATCGAAATGAGGAAAGAGTTCTTCTTTTTATATGGGGAGGAAGGACCTTGGGACAGATTTTGTTTGGCCAAAAATATGTCCAAAATGATAAATTTTTTACCAAAAATCTGTCCAAAACCAGATTTTTGTCCAATGAACAGTTATTCTCACCAAATATGAGCATTTTGGAGTATTGTACTCCAAAACAGTCTGCAACAGTGAAAAGTAAAGGCCCTACACTCAAGTACTCTCCCTTTCTTTTCTTCACTCTCATTCTCTCAAACCAGATTCTAGTTCAAACCAAAGACTTATCTTACTAAAATACACTTATATCTGTTGAAGTGCTAAGCATTTCAAGATAGACTATCATCAAGCATTCGGCCTATAAATTATCAACTCATTAGAACAAATGAACTCGTGACTTGAATAGATCAATAACTCAAGCAAACGAACTAACCATATTTCAAAACAAATCAAGATCACTAATGACTCTGAATGATGATCAATTAGCAGAAATTAACAATCTAATTGTACTTCATATTACCTATATCAATTAGTTAACAGAAGAACTAACAAAAAAGAAGAAGCTAATCAATCTAAATGTCAAACGATGGTCACAAAACAACCAAACTACCAACAACTAGTCCCAAGCCAAAATACGGTTTGAATCTAGCAAATATCATCTAGTTAAACATGAAAAGATAAAAACAAGGTAAACTAACATAACTGATGTAGCAAGTTAGAATATGCCAATCAAAACAAATAACATGACTAATACAAACAAGACTAAACGAGTGCATATTAACCAAAAGGCTTAAACTTTGAAACAAATGCATAATTCAAACTAATATACATAAGTCGAAACCAACACTTAAAACTACCTATAAGCGATATTGAAGCAAAACTGAAACTAATTGAAATTGAATACTAACCAATTACGTGAGATTAAACAAGACGGAAACTAAAACATGATACTAGTCTTAATAATAGAACAAAAAAATAGAAGAATGAATGAAGAAAAAGGAATAGGGTTATACCAAACGAGGGAAGTCAATGCCAAATCAAACGAGAAGATGCCAAGGACAACGAGTCGTGACTGCCCGACCTTGAAACGGGCGTTTCTTTCTAGCACGCACTGAAACCATCGAATTCTAGCGTTGTGCTAGAGAGAAACGAGCATTTTCTGGTCGGGAATAGACTGAAAATGAAGGGCCAGTGATGATCTTGGGTGGTCGCGACGGTGGCGATGGTTTCCGGAATCTGGCCGAATTTCGATCGGAGTTTTGGGGTTGAAACCAATGTCAAAAGATAGATCTCATGGAGATACATCCGTATATGTAAGTTTCGTTGGTTGGGGATGGCTATGAGTTGACTAATTTCAAAAGAAATTGGGACTAGGGTTTCGGCCAAAAATGGGATTTGTGAGGAAGGAGAGAGATTCAGGAAATTTGGGTGTTGGATTCGAAAAGAGGAGGTTGAGATGAGTAGGGGTGAAATTTTGGTGGTGTTTGGAGCACGGCCGCCGCCGGTGGCGAATTCCAGCGGGTGGCAGCGGGCGGCGGCAGGCGAAGCAGGGGGAGAGGGGATGAGAGAGAGAAGAGAGGGAGGAGAAAGAGGGTATCGGGAGAAATGGGGTCAATTTTCGGCCACCTTAGGGTTTAAATACCAAAAGTAGAGATTAAATGGTGACCGTTGGATGAGGGAGAGATGAAGGGCTGAGATTTGGTCTTGGCTCACTTAATGACCAAGTCTTGGCAGGCCATTTATTAGACCATGTATGGCCGAATTGGGCTCAAATCTTGGGCCAATTTTGGTTTAATGTTAATTAAATACACTAGCCCAAACTCTTAACCCATAATTATTTTATTTAGTCCTAAAGAAAACATACAAGTAAAAGGAAACTCGTTTTGGTGTATATAATTTAAAGATACAAAACTAAAATATACAAATAAAAGGTAAAAAATATTTTTGGTATTTTTAATAAAGGAGTGCAAATAAAAATTCACAAACAATTAAAAATCATCCAAATACTAGTATTAAAAGCATGCAAAAATTAGGTATTCACGCTCCTCTTGTTTTCATTCCTTCGTTCGGATCTCCAATGATGAGTTTTTGAGGATACTCAGGTTCACTCCTCCATTCATTTAAACGAGCAACAGGAGTGACTGATTCTTTTGATTCTTCAGGTTGACTATTGTTGATGACAATAGTCGACTCTTCCATGTTGACAGGTTTACTAGTTGACTCTTGAGGTTTGCTTACCTCTTGAGATTTCTGCATTTGTTCATCATCACCTGCAATAAATTCTTTCTCGTCCCGAGTGTTATTCTCATCAAAAACAACATGTACTGATTCTTCTACGCATAAGGTGCGTTTATTATAAACTCTAAAGGATCTGTTGTTTAAAGAGTAACCAAGAAAAATACCATCATCACTTCTTGGATCAAATTTTCCAAGATTGTCCTTACCATTGTTGTGAATGAAACACTTGCTTCCAAAAGGATGAAAATAACTTAAATTTGGACGTTTACCTTTCCATAACTCATATGGAGTTTTCTTCAGGATAGGTCTAATGAGGCATCTATTTAGAATGTGACAAGCAATACTTATGCCTTCTACCCAGAAGTGATTTGGCAATGAATGTTCTACTAACATGGTTCTGGCCATATCCTGTAGAGTTCTATTTTTTCTTTCAACCACTCCATTTTGTTGAGGTGATCTTGACGCATAGAAGTTGTGAATATATCCTTGATCATTGCAGAAGTCTTCAAAAGCTCTACTTTCAAATTCTCCTCCATGATCACTTTGCACGGTAGTGATGAGAGAACCTTTTTACAGATAATCTCAAAAAATTTCAAGGCTTCATCTTTGTGAGATAGAAAGATCACCCAAGTGAAACGTGAGTAATCATCAACAATAACAAAAGCATATCTTTTACCTCCAATGCTAGCAGTTCTAGTAGGTCCAAATAAATCCATATGCAGTAATTGTAAAAGCTTTGAAGTAGAAATAATGTCTTTGCTTTTGAAAGAATTTCTGGTTTGCTTACCAATTTGACATGCATCACACACATGATTTCTAGAAAAATTTAGTTTGGGTAAGCCAATAACTAGTTCTCGTTTGGAAAGTTTTTCTATCAAATGCATGCTTGCGTGACCAAGTTTCTTATGCCAAAGCCAAGGATCATCAGAGATAGAGGTTAAGCAGATGTGACCATCTATATTTTCAAAACCATCAAGAATATAAATATTTCCATACCTTTTACCTGGAAGAATCGTTTTACCTGATTCGTCCTCGATGGCACAACCTGTTTTCTTAAATTTCACCTCGTATCATGAGTCGCATAGTTGACTTATACTGAGGAGATTGTAGTTGAGTCCATCCACAAGATAAACTTCAGTGATATCGCAATTGTTGTTGCAAGGAACAGTTCTGGTACCAATTATCTTTCCTTTTGAATCATCGCCAAATTTCACATTTCCTCCATCAATTTTTGTAATTTCTTTAAACAGATTCTTGCCTCCTGTTATGTGACTGGAACACGCACTATCCAAATACCATTTTCCTTTGCGACTCCTTCTGTGGTGTTCCTGCAAAACATGATGTTTATCTTTTCTTAGGTACCTAAGTTTTCTTGGGTCCTTTTGGGTTAGCATTGCTAGGTTCAGGATTATTCTTAGGTCTCCAAACCCATCCTAACAAATTTGATTTACGAAAACGACAAAAGGAGTACTTATGTCCACTCTTATTACATTAGTGACATTTGGGACTTGATCCAGTTATGGAGTTCCCACTTGAGTCAGAACTAGTTGACTTTGTTCCGGTTGGTTTTTCTTTATTCGACTTATAAGACGTCTGAGTGGATCTAGTGGAACTGTGACTGGTGGATTTGTGCATGCGGTTAAGCTGCACAAGTAATCCATCATACTCATCTTGAAGTACAGCTTGTTCAATTTCGCATACTCCAAGTTTGAGTTTCCAGTCTCTTATTACTTTATTGAGTCTTTTTATCTCATCAAACAGTTTTTGTGACTCTTTTAGAGTAAGATCAAAAATATCCTGCAATTCATTACATCTATCACAGTTATAGGGTCTTACCTCGCTTGTTTCACCTCGAGCCATGAAGCAGTTTTCATTTTCATCTTTTTCTTCATCGTCAGAGTCGTCCTCATTTGTCCAGCATCCAGAGATTTTCTTCATATAATTTTCTAGAAACGTCATAAACATAAGTTGGCTATTTTCTCATGTTCTAAACTGTCTTCATCACTCCAGCTTCCAAATGATTTGTTCTTGTTGAATCCTCTGGATACTTTTCTCTTAAGATCAGGGCATTCAGCTTGAACATGTCCAAATCTTCCGCATTCATAGCATTTTCCATCATTTTGGTCTTGTTCACTATATTGCATTGTTCGTCTGGATAGGAACCTGCCTTTCTTGGTATTTTTGTATCTTCTCATTAATATGTCCATGTTTCTTGATAATAGAGAAATTTCTTCTTTAAGAGCTTCAAGATCATCATCTATATCGCTTTCTTCTCTATCAGTTGTAGCTTTGAAGGCTATAGTCTTCTTCTTTTCTTCTTGAGTAGTTTTCTTGAGATGGGTCTTTTCAAAGGCTATGAGTTCTCCCCGAAGTTCATCATATGACATTTTGTTCAGATCTTGAGATTCAAGTGTGACGACTTTCGTCTGCCAAGTGGTAGGTAGGCTTCTCAGAATTTTCCTAACTTGATCACCACTGGAGTATGGCTTTCCAAATGCTTTTAGATCACTTATAATTTTACTGAATCTGGCAAATATTTCTTCGATGGATTCTCCTTCTTTCATCTGAAAGAGTTTGTAGTCGTGCACCAGCATGTTGATGTGATTTTCTTTCACCTTGCTCGTTCCTTCATAAGTAAATTCAAGTTTATCCCACATCTCCTTGGTCGTATCACAGCTGGAGATCTTCTCATATTATTCACGGCTAATAGCATTGTAAAGCAAATTTCTTGATTTTGAATTAACTTGCACAACCGCCATTTGTTCTTTAATGTATGCATCAAGTCACTGAAACGGACTGCATACTCTGACACAGTCATAGTACCCTGGCATAGCTACTCGAACTCTGCATGCCAAACATCCCTGAGGCTATGAGGGACATACTCACGCAAAAACATATATGAGAACTGAGTCCAAGTGAGTGAAGTTGCCTCGTCCGAACTACTCAGCTCATAGGCACGCCACCACTGATAAGACGCTCCCCTCAGCTGGAAGGCGGTGAAAGAAACCCCACTCATCTCCACAATGCCCATAGTGCGGAGAATACGATGACACTCCTCAAGAAAACCCAGAGCATCATCTGAAGCTAGTACGTTGAAAGTAGGTGGGTGGTACTTCTTGTACCTTTCAAGTCTGAGCTTCTCTGCCTCAGAAGCAGCTTCCCAGGCCTCGCATTGAGCCAGAACCACTAGAGGTATAGGAATGTACTTCGGAGCCTGATCAACAAGAACCCTCTACTCATGAGTGCGGGTTGCGTGAGTCTGTGCCCCTCCCCTGGCCTGAGATATGGCTGGGGCTATCGGAAGTAGCCCAGCCAGAGTCAGAGTTCTGAATATGATCATGAACTGAGCCAAAGTCTCCTGGAGGGTTGGAGAAGCAATAGGGACCTCCTGTGCCGGCCCTCCAACTGGAGTTGTTGTGGGCTCCTCTGTCGTTGCTCTCGCCGGTGCTCGGGCTGCACCGCGTGCTTGTCCTCTACCCCTACCTCTGCCTCTGACGGATCTGGCTAGGGGCTCGGGTGCCTGATCGTCGTTCCGTCCGGTACGGGTCCTCACCATATGTGAGAAAGAATAGAATAGAGTTTTAGAATTTTGATGTCAATAACTCACACGACAAGGAAATTCAAAGAATATGATTGTTCTTAATAGTTACATAGTCTCCCGAAGATAGATACAGACGTCTCCATACCGATCCGCGAGACTCTAATAAACCGGCTTGTGACTTGGACTCCTATGAACCTAGACGCTCGGATACCAACTTGTCACGACCCGATTTACCCTCCGAAAGGTACCGTGATGACACCTAGTCTCTACGACTAGGTAAGCCTAAATTTGCAAATAAAACTAAATTAAAAATGCGATGAAATAAAGGCAAAAAGGGGAAAAGCTAGATAAAAATAACAACGCCGATCGGCATGTACAAGTATAACCCCAAAACCCGAAATGTCACAATATAGTCACAAGAAAGTAAATAGAAACTCTCTATATATACCAGAATGGAAGGTGACTCGGAGGATTCTGCGGACGCGGCAGAAATACCTTTCAGTATCCTTGTAACAACTGCAACAACCTCTAGCCACGCAGCTGGAAACTCGTACCTGGATCTGCACACGAAACACATGTGCCAGAAAGGGCATGAGTACACCACAATCGGTACCCAGTAAGTGCCAAGCCTAACCCCAGTCAAGTAGTGACGAGGTCAGGTTAAGGCTCTACTGGATTTATAAATAATAGAGTTTAAAATAGTGTGAAAGATAAGCAATTTCTACCGTAAGAAATTAAAAGGAATAATCTAAAATATAACAGTAAAGAGAGCCCTCGGCTCAGCACAACGTATCACAAAGTGGAATCTCCCGGGATACGTCCTGTAGTTCCAAATATAAATATGCAGTACATGGGGGATCTCCCAGAATACGTTTGTAGTCCCCAAATTAAATATGCAGTGCTGGGGGGATCTCCTAGAATACGTCCATAGTCCCCAGAATAAATGTGCAGTACATAGGGGATCTCCCAGAATACGTCTGTAGTCCCCAAAATAAATGCGCAGTACACAAAAAATCTCTCAGAATACGTTTGTAGTCCCCAATTTAAATATGTAATGCTAAGTAAATGACATGTAATTATCAATTTTAACAGTTCATATAAACACAAGTAGGAAAACAGGGAAAGACTAATTAAACATGGTGCACAGAGTGTCAATTAGGCATTTTAATATGAAAACATATAAGCATGCTTCCGTAATCTAGGATAAACAGTTAAACATATTGAAGCAACGTAATAGAAGAAAAACAATTAATAATTTTTGAAGGAAAAACGGGATTTTTGCAAGAATGGCCTGTGTACGTACTCAACATACATGGAGCCCACACACAATTATGTCAAAAACAACCTAAGGGAAAGTCCCCAACACAGAGTTAGGCAAGCCACTTATCTGGACTGCTCAACTCAACTGGAAATCACGTTCTTACCACGAGTACCCGAATCCAATTGGCCCAAATCTATTCAATTCAATTGCATAATGTAAATATAACTTCAAGAAATTAATATAACTAATTAATTCGAAGCTAATACGCGAAATTAGGAAAATCGCCCCAAAAGTTCCCCGGACCCTTGTCTCGGAATAGGGTAAAAGTTACAAATTCCGTATACTCATTCACTCACGAGTCTAACCATACCAAATTTACTCAAATCCGATACCAAAAACTTGGCCTAAGAACTTTACTCAATTTTCCCCAAAGTTTCACTCCAAATTCGAAATTAAAGGATGAAACTAAGCATAGATTCGTGGAAATTAATAAAAATCGAGTAAGAATTACTTACCCAAAACACCAGGTGAAAATCTCTCCAAAAATTGCCTAATCCCGAGCTTTCTACTTCAAATTTTGAAACATGGCTAAAACCCTTGATTTTGGGTCTTTTGTTTCTGCCCAGATTTTTCCTTGCACGCGATCGCGAGAGCCCAGACGCTATCGCAAAGAGCAACAGCAGGCGCCTCAAATTTAACACTACGCGAACGCGAGGACCTGTACGCGAACGTGATGTTTTACTTCCCTCAGACCTATGCGATCGCGGTTGACTTCACGCGACCGCGTAGAGAAAAGCTCCAATCACTGTTGCCTCAACTCTTCTACGCGAACGTGACCTAGCTCCACGCGTTCACGATTCGACCGTTGCCACACCTACGCGTTCGCAAACGCAAAGAACAAATCTCCCCTGGCCCAGATTACCTACGCGATCGCGGCTCCCCTCACGCGATCGCGTAGAAGGAAACCAGCACCAGCAAAAATATGATTTCCCCTAAGTCCAAAGTTTAGCCCGTTGAGCATCTGAAACACACCCGAGGCCCCCGGGACCTCAACAAAACCTACCAACCAGTCATAATACCTCATTCGAACTTAGTCGAGACTTTAAACCACATCACATAACACCAAAAACAAGAATTATACATGAATTCAAGCCTAAGAACTAAACATTTTTCCAAAATCCACGAACGATGCCGAAACACGTCAAAACTAATTCGAATGACCTCAAATTTGACACACATGCCAAATTAGGGACCTACAACCACTTTCGGAATCCCATTCCGAGCCCGATATCAAAATTTCGCCTATCGGCCGAAATAGCCGAATTTCTAACTTTCGCCAATTCAAGCCTAAATCTACTACAGGCTTCGAAAACACATTCTAGATGCGCTCCTAATCCCAAAATCACTCAACAGAGCTAACGGAGTCGACGGAATTCCATTCTGGATCCGTCTTCACACAATTTCAACTACGATCCAATTTCTAAATGCTTAAACTCATATTTAGGGATTATGTGTCCCAAAACTCTCTGAATTCTACAGTTAATCACTCCGGCATATCCCAAAAGCAGAAACAAACGAGGGGAAAGCAGTTATTCGGGGATTGGGGCATTAACTCTCAAAACGATCGACTGGTTCATTACATTCTACCCCTCTTAAGAAAATCGTTCGTCCTCGAACGAGTAATAAGACATACCTGAAGTTGTGAAGAGATGAGGGTACTAGTTGCGCATATCCTGCTCGGTCTCCCAAGTCGCCTCCTCGACCGGCTGACTCCTCCACTAAACCTTTACCAATGCAATATTCTTCGACCTGAGCTTTATGACTTGCCTATCCAAAATGGCTACTGGCTCCTCAACATAAGATAGATCCTTGTCCAACTGGACTGAACTGAAATCCAATACATGAGCCGGATCACCGTGATACTTCCGGAGCATAGAGACGTGGAACACCGGATGAACTCCTGCTAGGCTGGGAGGCAAGTCAAGCTCATAAGCAACCTCCCCAACATGCCGCAATATCTCAAAAGGGCCAATGAACCTCGGACTCAGCTTACCCTTCTTCCCGAACCTCATAACTCCCTTCATAGGCGATACCTGAAGCAAAACCCGATACCAACCATAAATTCCAAGTCACGAACCTTCCGGTCCGCATAACTCTTCTGCCTGGACTAAGTTGTGTGAAGTCTCTCCTGAATCACCTTCACCTTGTCCAGTGCATCCTGGACCAAATCTGTATCCAACAATCGGGCCTCGGCTCAAACCACCCCACTGGAGACCGACATCGCCTACCATACAAAGCTTCATACGGTGCCATCTGAATGTTGGACTAGTAGTTGTTATTATAAGCAAACTCTGCAAGTGGCAGGTATTGGTCCCATGACCCTCCAAACTCCATCACACAGGCACAGAGCATATCCTCAAGAATCTGAATCGTGCGCTCGGATTGCCCGTCCATCTGAGGGTGAAAGGCCATACTCAACTCTACCCTGGTGCCTAGCTCCTGCTAAACGGCTCTCTAGAACCGTGAGTTACTTTTAAGATTCATGTATAATTATCTAGGAAAGACTTCTAGATTCAAATGTTTTGATGCTTTACATTATAGTCAACTTAATGTTATAATATGGTTCTTCTCTTTAGCATTAAAGTATTACCGTTTTTTGTAGTTTTAATATTGAGTTGCGATTTGTAATTATGAAAGTGGATTCAAATACTTAAGGTGTTTACATTACTAATGAGTTTGTAGTTTGATTAGTGTCATGTTGGTGTAAATGAGTAGAAATATTATGTTAGTCCTTAAGAAATAAATTGATTAAGGAGATGAAAGAGCAAAGATAACTATTATCATGCGAGTTTCTTTTATGAAAAACGTTTTTAATTTGGACATCAACGTGATGAGCAATTTGGGCTTAGAAGAATAATTGTCACTTTGTGTTGTGTTTGTCATTGAAGCTCTTAAGCAACATGGGCCAAATAAGCTAAAATTTGTAGGCCCAATGACAATAGAAAGTAAGCGGGTTTTTCCTTAAAATCAATAATGTGTCTTTTGTTAAATAAAATAAGTGGCCCAAAATCATGAAAGTTTAGCATAAGTTTACCCAAGTTTAATATGTCTTGCATTAGTTAAAAAGTAATTTTAATAATGTCATATTTGTTCCCTTTTTTTTTTGGCCGAATAAGTAATAAAAAATAAAAAAGGGAAAGTTTAAGCACTTTTTTTATTAATTTAAACGCTAGGCAAATAGTAGGCACGTTTTAACTTCACGGAATCGCTTGCGTAGCGTGATGTTTAACATTCAATAAATTAATCAACTAATTTTATATCTTATCCAATAGTTTTAGTTAATTTATAATTTTATCATTTCTCATGATCGCGGATTCGCTTGCGTAGCGCGATAGTAATTTTTAATAAATTTCAATAATTAATTTCTTCAAGTGTAGTAACTTTTTCAAAAGTAATAACGTGCTAATAATTCTTTTTGTCATAACTGTTGATTCGCTTGCGTGGAGCTGTTATGACTAAGCCAATAAAAATCGTCGCGATCACACATTTGCTTGCGTAGTGTGATTATGACATCTTATTATATTCCTTAATTTTTTCTAATAATCAAGAAATAAAAGTGGATAGGTGAACATGAAAATCATATAAATCACAGTTTGTCCAAAGTTAATTCAAGCTAAGTTTTAAGTTAATAAAGCGACCGTGCTAGAACCACGGAACTCGGTGAATGACTTACACCTTCTCCCCGGTCAACAGAATTCCTTACCCAGACTTTGTTTCGCAGACCAATAATAATAGAGTCAAATCTTCCTTTAACTAGGGATTCAAACAAAAGGTGACTTGGAACACCCAAAAGAAATTCCAAGTGGCGGCTCTGTACATAAAATAATTCTTACTTAAATTTGTCACTTTAATTGGAAAAACCATTTAACTCACAATCCATAACACGCTTATCTTCCTTTGGGGGTAGAAAAGGAGTGTGACACTTGAAATATATTTATTTGACAATTTAATTAAAAATGTTAGCCACCCCTTGATGATAAACTATTGCTCTTTAGGTCAGTACTGATTTGACAAGTTTATGATAATTGTAGTAGACTAAACAGATATACTACTGATTTTCGATTGAATGCACATAATCTTTTCGAATGGAGTCTCGGGGTAATCGTAAAATTGTCCCTGTATAATTTATAAGTTATGTGTTTGAGCCGTGAAAATAGTCACTAATGTTTGCATTAGGATAGGTTGTCTATATCACACCCTAAGAATGCGGCCCCTCCCTAGACCGTTACGTAATCTTTTGGATAATCATTTTGGAGTAACTGATCAGATTCTATCCTCTAGAATTTGGAGCAAACATAAATGAATCTTGGGAAGTGGAAGGACTTCATCGTTTAATAATTACAGTATTTGAAGGGGTTTGTAGCCATTAAAGCTTGAATACCGCTATAAATACAGAATCATGCAACCATGGATTTTTCAATTGTCTTAGTAGTATTATCACTGAACTTCTAAATTCAACTATGGCAAGAAAGCATTCAAATCTGAAGTTGAAAAACCTGGTTCTTTATGATGATAATAGTGATCATGAAGATGAAAAAGGACACTACTGGAAAAGACTTGGACCTTCCCTTAGAGAAACTGAACCTTGGTCCCAAAAAGAAACTCCTTGTGCTTAATCTTGGCGGGTTGCTGGTTCATAGAGTGCATCGTCGCGACTGGTTCACTGTTCAAAGCTACAAACCGGACATAGTTTGCGGAAATTTCTCAGGTTTTTGTGTGTGCTCATGCTAGTGTAGTAGTGTGTGTGTGTGTGGAGTAAAAGATGATTCATTGATATGTTTGGTTAATTGTAATTATTTTTTTCTTTTTTTGTTTTTGGTTTAACTAATTATATGTAGCTTAATTATGTTTTGATGCCTTGTTAAACGCAGTTTTCAAGAGACCTTTCTGTGATCAATTTATGAAGTTTTGCCTTGAGAGATTTGAAGTCGGACTATGGTCGTCTGCTATGGAATTAGTATTCGAATTAAAATGTTTTAAACCTAGTAAGTTAATAATAATTTCTTGAAATTATTGTTACAATCGCTTTGCTTTTGTCCGTATAATAGGAGAAGCATGGATGCTGTTCTAGACAACATCATGGTTGGACTTCGACGAAAGTTGTTATTTGTATGGGTAAGTGGCTTTCAATTTATAATCTAATAAGGTAGTAACTCATTTTGTTTATTGAGTTCAAGTTTGAAAGTAGGGAGTCTTGGAGCACTGGTGTAGTTATTTTTGTGTTATTTATAAGTCATAGGTTTGAGTTGTGAAATCAGCCACTAATGCTAGAATTAGGATCGGTTGCTTGAATAGTACACTCCTTTGTGGTGCGGCCCTTCCTTGTACCCTGCGTAAACGTGGGATATTTCATGCACCAGGCTATCGTTTTAGGTTAAATTTGAAAAAAGCATTGGACAACCCGTCTCCATGTGACATGTAATAAGTCACGGGTTCGAGCCATGGAATCGGTCACTCATGCTTGCATCAGAATAGGTTGGTTACATCATACTCTCTTGGGGTGCCGTCCTTCCTCGAACCCTGCATAAACGCGGGATGTTTCGTGCATCGAGCTGCCTTCTAGGTTAAATTTGAGAAAATAAACTAATCTTTTGAAATTTCATTTATTTTGTAGGATCAAGAAAAATGCATTGATAGTGGCTTTAAATGCTTGGAGAAGAAGGAGAAGCCCATATTCTTGAAACAAATGAAGAAAATATGGGAAAACAAGTATCATATCCTTCCTTTTCGTGGTGGAAAATTTTCAGAATCCAACACACTTATGATTGATGATAAGCCCCACGTATCTCTACTTAACCCTGTACGTTTTGAATTTCATTGAAAATAAGAGTACAAGATTGGATTTAGACATAACAAATCTCTTAATAGAGACGAAACTGATTATAGTTCTTGTTTTCCAGCCCAATACAGCGGTTTTCCCTCCTATTTTTAAAGTTGGAAACGGCAGAGACACGTTTCTTGGTAAGTGGTAACTAATTACTTATAAATTATATCTCTTGTATTAATTGTTTTCGCTATCATTATATATAATGCATGCCCTTCCTATCCGAAGCCGAAGACCTTCCGAAAACAGCATCTCTGCTTTGTTTAAGGTAGGGGTAAGGTTTGCATACATACTATCTTCCCCCGACGTCACTTGTGGGATTATACTGGATTTGTTATTGTTGTTGCATTATATATAATGCATGCTTGCTTAAAGCCAAGGATCTATCGGAAATAACATTTCTACTTGCATAGAGTAGGAGTGAGGTATGTGTACACACTACCTTTCCGACCCCACTTGTGGGATTGCACTGCGTTTGTTGTAGTAGTATCAATGTACCGAGTAGTTTGATATAGTTTTGTCTAGGCTTGTTAGCGGTCTATGGTGTGTTCAGGCTATTTTGTTGCTTTGCATATAGTATTGGGTTATTGACCTTTCACTTATTTGTTGTGTCTTAAGATGTTGTTATTACTTTTTTGGCCTCTTTTGTTCTATTGTTTCTTTTTATATGTTATTGTCTCTTCTTTCGAGCCGAGGGTCTCCCGGAAACAATCTTTCTACTCTTTTGGAGTAGGGTTAAGGTCTGTGTACACTCTATCCTCGCACTAGTAGATTTTTACTGGTTATGTTGTTGATTTACATAGCCAACTCGTTATAAATTTTTTTTTGTGGGGTTTGAATAGGTCCTAAGGGAGATCTGCGCAATTTTTTGGAAGGTGTAGCAGATGCAGATGATGTTCCAACGTACGTGAAAGAACATCCCATTGGACAACCTGCAATTACAGCTTCTCATCCTGATTGGGATTACTATGCTAAGATTATTCGACGTTTTGCCATAAAAGTGGAACCTCCTCAAGTCTAGCCATTGAGATTTCATTTGCCTATGGGCTACAGATTATGTGGCTAAAAGTACCTATTTTCGCAATGACGTCATTGATCTATACTATGTTTATTTGTTTCAATTTATGTCGCAACATTATGGCTATGGAGTCTATGAGGTTGTTTTTAATCATATTTTGCTTAAATGTTTTGCAAGTGTTTTAAATTACTAGTATCTATGATAGGCACGTGATGGTTTAACCATTTAAGTCGTTTGAAAACCAAAAAATATTATTATATTTGCATAATACATGAATTCAAAATAAAAAACATCATTCGAACTTTGGACAATTGATCAATTTAGTCATGTTAGTTAGATAATCAAGTATAATAATTTAAAAGTCTTTAATTAGATGGTATTATATCAAACACTTCTTTGTAAATGATATTTTTGCATGTGCGACATGACTGTCAAAACTTCTATATATCATCTATGTGCAATTACATAAGCTATTCAGCGGATCTAAATTTTTCAGTAGCATGATGTTTTCACAGTCAAAATTAAGAACTTTGACTCTTGTACTTGGAATGAGTCAAGGGTCTTCAAAAATAGCTTCTCTATGTCCACGAGGTAAGGGTAAAAGACTACGGACACACTACCTCTTTAGATTCCACTTGTGGGATTTCACGGGTATGTCATTGGACTCTCAATACTCTGAATCATGCTACATACAGTGGAATGGAGGGAGTAGGTCCTTAACTGCTTACTAACTTATCGAATAACAACATACTCAGTATATTCTCACAAGTGGAGTTTGGGGCAGGCAGTACGTACGCACACCTTACCCTTACCTTGCGCATAGGGCTGTTCATTTGGATCGGATATCCGAAATCCGAACCGATCCATTCAATTTCGGATTTCGGATTGGACCGGATTTCGGATTGTGTTTATAAAAATTTCGGATTTCGGATCGGATTCGGATTGGTATATTTTAATCCGATCCGATCCGAAATCCGAAATTATTAGGCAATGTATAAATACTACACTTTAATTTCGGATAGTCAGTACTTTCTTTACATCTTCCTCCAAGTTATTACCTTTACAATTGCTAGAGTTAGCTATATTGGCACCATAGTACTCTCATAATTGTATAAACATGAATTTTTCTTAATGCATTGCCTCTTTTACAAAGAAAATATACATATTAGTTTACAACATTGAGGCATTTACGATCCGAAATCCGATCCGATCCAAACTTTAAAATCCGAATCCGATCCGATATAATTCGGATCGGATTCGGATTGCATTTTCTAGAATCCGAAATCCGAAATCCGAAATGTGCTAAATCCGATCCAATCCGATCCGTGCACAGCCCTACTTGCGCAGGTCGAGAGGCTATTTTCGAAAGACAATACAGCCTCAGAGAGACTCTGCATTAAGCTTTTCACTACTAACTGGGAATAAAAACATGATATCAATATAATAATGAGTGTTCTTGGACTTCCTACAGACATTAATGCAAACAATATAGCATCTGTTCCTTGGTAAAATCCTTCAAAAGAAAAGAACAAAGATCTGTATAGACATTACAACAACCAGAAAACAAAAGATATATTAGCCCTCTTCTAGTCATGTCAGCATACTTCAAAGTTTCTACGGCAGTCCTAAAATGATTCCTCGAGTTACAATCAGCAGTCAGGAAAAACAAGGAATCAGCTAAATGGAAAAGAAACTATCGTCGAGTTTGGTTTCCCGACTTAACAAGCTACTCCATAGGTATAGACAGGTTAATATCAGGATATGTTCTTTGCTCGAAAGTTGGCTCAGATCCATTACAGTCAGAAGTGTCGGTAGATGTGGAATTTGGCATATCTTTGTTGCTCGTGCTGTTATCGACTTCTCCGTGGCTTTGCATTGGTATTTGAGGTGCTTGAGTCAGAGTCATGTTGTTCACTAGTGGTGCATGTGATACAGGTCTTACCATTGAAACAGGGTCCGGAGAACTGTGGATAACGGGAGCCATTCTTGGTTCGACTTGGTGATGCTTTCTTTTATTGTGTTTTATAAAAGCATTTGGCATGAAACTTCCGACCACCATCTAGCAATATAAGAAGAATTAACAACTTTGGCTGTGGACGCGTAATTCAGAAAATTTGACAACATAAAACATAATTGGCCTATAAATTATTATATAGTAATAACATAACAGGGCTTACTTGGATGGGGCTTGCAGCGATAAGTGAACCAGCAATACCACCACCAATAACACGGCCATCTGGGCCAGCTAACGAAACACTTAATCCACCGGACCTACTTTTCATGCCACCATTTTCAGAAACAGTGTAAGACCCAGTTAATGCTAAGATCTCAAAGCGTCCCTGCATCATCGGAGTAATTAAATATGAATTTTCCAGGATATAAAAGGTGAGTACTCCTGTTTTCTCATAGTCGACATAGCAGCTCTTAAACAAAAAGCACATGAGAGCTGAGACAGTAAAATGATGAAATGAGATTCAATGGGTATATATTATCAGCAAGCGTATTAGGTTAGTCATCCATGAAAAAAATCCAGGCTTGCTTTTTCCTCTCTAGACTGCAACAACATTTTTCTTGCTGAAGAAAATAGGAACGTAAACTGAAAAGAATTACAGAGCATTAATTTCCTTAAATAATATAGGACATCTGATAACCATTTTCATCCCGACAAGTAGTGTCAACTCCTATTTGATCCTTGCGCTTCAAACACTAAATTATGCAACGCTGACATACTAAAGTTAATGTGCTAACATTTGACCGCTTTCAACAATTCTGGTGATCTTTGCTGTTGTCAAACAAGAATAGCATTTGAACGCAATAACCAAAAAAAAAAAAGGAAACAACATATTTGGCAGAAGGAAAAACACGGGTTTCTCCAGAATGGTGGGCACTGATTCATGCTGCTTTGCACTGTAACGTAAGCAAAGTCATACAGGATGAATACAAATATATCCTATAACGGAGAGATGAACTCACAGAAAGTAAACTAGCTGATCCCATTTCTGTAAAACTAGAATACAGAAAAGAAGTGTGTGATCACTTAAAGATTCAATGAACATGCAATAGCAGAGTTGAATTATCCAGTCACGGGTACATCTTCTAGTCCTTGAAGTAAGTTATTGTACTCTGATGAATAAAGACTGGAGCTCCCCTCGCCACTATTTTAAAAGTTCAACCATTCCAAGCAACATGGCATTCAGGCTCCAGACAAAGATTCGTTGAAACACTTAGTCATATCACTAGTCTACGAAGTGTTTTAGTTCTGACTGTGGTGTAGGCTCCAGTAATAAGCTAATCTTCCTCCGCATATGTAAAGGCAAAAACTAAATCAAGGTTAGCAAGTTCACTGAGAGAATGAATTAGTCAATTTCCTATAAATAATGATACAAATTTCCAGGGGCGGATCTTGCCTTAAGCTTACCGTTCCCATCAACCTAGTAGCTTTTGCCTATATCTATAAATACTTGACTGTAACCTAGTTATCATTGTATGTATAACTCGAGATCGTTGTAGGAACCTATAAATTTCAAATACTTGTTCCGCCTCTGCAAATTTCAAGGACCAAATAAAGGTCAAGCCACCAACAACTCTCTCTCTCTCTTTTTTCCTTATACCCTAGAAGTCTCCGAGAGCTAATCAGCCCACAATTAGTAACTTGGTGGATTTTGGTCCGACCCTCTACCTTTTTCACTTAAGTAATCAGGCTTTTTGGTTCATAAGAGGGTTCGAACAAACGTGTAACTAATCAACACATCACTCTTGTGCAGGGCAGGTACCAACGATTCGTCGCCAGTTATAACTACATTTTCGCAGAATATATACATTATCAAACAAAAAAGAAAGAAACTATATATATCCGCAGAGAAACCATCCTTTAATTCTTTAGAGCTTGATCTTGAGACTACCTTTTTCCTTTTCTGTTTTTTTATTTTTTCAGGTGGGGGTGGTTGAGGTAGGGCAACAACAAAACAGAAGCATCTAATTAGCTAAACCTCAGTAAAAGCTAACATAATCTTAAAAAAAGATACAAGGTATACATACAAGATTAAGAGAAAAATGAAACAAGAATAGACATGCCTCATATGTCAAGAGACCACCAGAAGAACCAGGCTGACGAATTGTAACATTAGAAACAGCCCCATTTGCAGACAAAACACAGATCCCTCTTGAACCCTTGTGCACAAAAGAATAAACCTTTCCTGCCACATCCTAAAACACATACACATAACATTTCAGATCTGAAAAGGAGATCCTACTATTTCATTTCATTACATCAGAAAACATAGGCATCAAAAAGAAAAAGAAAAAAGAAGAAATTACCTCTCCGGTATGCACAGTAACCACATGTGGCATAAAATCACCTCCAGCTGTATGTGCAAACAGCTCACCTTCAAACACCAAAAAGCACATATCACTCTTACGTCAGAAAAATCATTAGGTAAAACAAACTAAAGCTAACAAAACCAAATCTTGGATTTTTTGCCTGCCTCATTTCAGATTCACTCAACAAAAACAACAACAACCCAGTAAAGTTAGGGTCAGGAGGTGAACAACAACAGCGCCCAGTGAAGTCACACAAGTGAGGTCAGGAGAGAAGTCATGAGGTCAGGAGAGCATAGTATGAATACGGACTTTATAACTACTCGGTAAAGGACAACAACATAGTGAAATCACCACAAGTAGAGCCTGGAGAGCGTAATATTTACACAGACCTTACCCTTGTGCTGGAAAAGTAGAGAGGTTGTTTTCCATTCACTCCAAAAACAAAAAGGACCATTCTAGGGTTTTTGTCCCTTTTAATCAACAAGCATATAAATAATTTTATTTTTTTTAAGAATTAACAGATCTTTGAGCAAAATCTCTTAACAGACTTACCCAAAGAAGCAATTAATTGCAAGTTACCAGAAGAACCAGAAGGTCTGCCACGTCCTCTTTTAGAGGAAGAAGAAGAAAAGGCAGAAGAAAGCGGTGACGTTATAGTAAAACCTGACGGCGGTGTCACTCCACCACCACCACCACCACCAGGTGACGTCACTGCCGCCGCCGCCACTGCTGCTTTAGCTGCAGCTGCTGCTGCTGTAGCTTTTATATATTGAGGTGTTAAGTTCCCTTCAGCATCATACTTTCTCGGCCTCCCTCTCTTCTTTTTCTCCCCACCACTACCCACTACCCCACCAACCCCACTACCCACCACCATCACCCCTACTGCCCCCTCAGTTGTTGCCATACTCATGTTCATGTTCATATTCAGCACTTGTGGTGGCACAACCCCACTACCACTGCCACTTGTCAAACTCCCATTGGCTGCTACTGGTGGTGGTTGTGGTTGTGGCGGTGGTGGTGGTGAGTCATATTCTGAGTTAACACCGAGTGAACCAGATTCTGTACTCTCTTTATCTTCCATTTCCATCATTTTTTTTCACCCAAAAAAAAAAAGAGACAGTAATATGGAAAAAAATCAAGAATGTAACTTTAAATAGAGTTTATATTGAATAAATAAAAATAAAAAGTTTGGTTTGAAAGAAGGGTTAGTGAACAAATGGCGCCAGAAGAGAAAAAGGGGGTTTTGAAGATTACTACTACTGTTTAGTTTTGATTTTCAGAAGTAAATTTTGTTTGGTGTTTTTTGGAGTTTGTATAAGTTGAGGTTCCCTCCATTAATGGGGTCAATAAGAAAATAAAAGTGAAGAAAAAACAACTGATAGTAATTGCCTTTTGTCTGGACTCTACACCTAGTATTTGTTAATTGTGATGAAATGTCCAAAATGTCCTCTGTTTACTTTCTATGTTCTCATAATTACCCTTTTATATTTTTACCTTAGATAATGTCATAATGACAAGATTTTGTTTTCATATTTGGAGATTTATGATTTATGATTTATGAATTATATTTACCAAATCTCATTAATTTCCCGTAAATAGGAGAAGTGGTGTTAAATAAAATATTACATGTTATCCTGTTCACTCATTAGATTATATAAATATATATATATTGATAGGACGAATAATTCTTACATTAAATTTTAATTATTTTCACTCTATTCTCTAGATTATATTATCAGCTTGATATGAAAGGTTACGTATTTATTATTTGAGCTTATGCAGATAAATACTGAATAATTGTATCGAAATAAAAAAAAATGGTATTTGGTGTTTAATATTTTAGTATTTGATATGGTTTTTCGTTTAACTTTTTTACTAATTTTATATTAGATATGGTATTCAGTATTAAAAGAATAAAATATTGATATTGTACTGAAATATATAATACGTTACGAACATATATTATTGATTATAACATACCGAGTTATATAGTACTTTTTTGTTGGTTTCTCACCCAGTGTTTGGTACTACATTGGTTCCGACTTAAGCCAGATTCGTGCCGGAAAATCCCACATTGAGGGATATAGCGTTTCCTAACAAAGGCGATTCCATACTCAGGGACTCGAACCCGAGACATGTGGTTAAGAATGCATAAAATACTTTTCTCGGGCATTCACGTTGAGATTGGCAATCTTTGTTGTATTCTCTAAATTTAGCAATTAACTATAAGCAAGTAACAAAGACATTCTAAATTATCAAATTTATTTTGTGATGTGCCTTTTTCTCTTTATGTATTGATACTTGATTTTTATTTATTTATTTATTTATTTTTGAGTAATCTAACTAATGAGAATATTACAGTGTCTGACTCTATTCATTAGCTAATATTCAAGCCAAACAAATCATAGTTGTCGGACATAAATCAAAATTGAACGGGAAAAGTCGAATCATACTGAATTAATTAGGTATGATATTGCTATAGCACTTTAAGAAATCGAATACCACAAATATTCAACTAAAATACTTTAATACAGCATTATATTGTATCGATCGATGAACAACCTTAATTACTATAATTCACCTGTTCATATTTGCCTCATGGTTTGGACGTATTTAAATTCATTTGGGTCTGATAAGTTTAAAAGTTGAATTATTATGATATCTTTATATATATATATATATATATTATGAAATTCCGGAAACGTTATAATTTGAGTGGAAAAAGGAAAGTATGTTCATCCTATTTTCTTTATCAGTAAAAAAGAAGAAGAAAAAAAAAGAAGGGAAAAAACGTTTGCTTTTTGGCCGAAAATGCAATCCCTTTAATCATAATGATTCCTTCTATTGTACCCTTTTTCTTCCGTTACAAAACAGAAAAAATTTTAAGATTAGGATGTATCTGTGTCAAATTTTATTTTAAATATATATATTTAATGTTCATTAATATTTTAATAAATATTTAAAATTTCTATACATTTCAAGGAGGTTTCAATTTCTGTAAAAGTAAAATATATATAACCTTCAACGTAAAAGGTTTAAATGATATACTTCTTACTGTCATATTATAAAAGGATTAAGCTCACAAGTCACAATAATAGTGTAGAGGTGTGCATAATATGGTAAATACTGAAACCAAATTTTTTTTGTATATTTGGTATGGTATTTAGTTTTATTTTATTTTATTTTAAACAGTATTAGGTATGATATTTGGAATTAAAAAAAATACTAAAATATTGACATTGTACCGAAATATATACGAAGTTATATAATTCACATATTATTGATAAAGATTTTGTCAAAAGTCAGGCGAGCTAATATCTCTTGTGAGTACTATAATTAATGACAATATTATTTTTTATGGTTCTACGCATTAGCTAGTATTCCAGTCGAGAAAACTGATAGAGCAGGGCCGAATAAATTTAAACCGAAAGTAAAAAAGTCGAACTCTTTCGAATTTAATTATGTATGATATTGATATAACACTTTAATTATATAAGAAACTGAATATTAAAAATACCGAACAATTTTTTTTACATATCGTACTGTACTAACCATCGAACAACCATACATTAATGGATTAAACTAAATAATATATTATTTGATTTTAAAAAAGGAGGAGGTAGACATGTGAATAGTGAAGTAGGAAGAACTAAAAGATAGAAGAACTTGTGATCCGATTGCTTATTAGATCCCAACAGCTAAAATTGATATAATCAATTTCAGCGTTCAAAAAATACTTTTAAATATTGAAATTAATTTTATAAATAGACGGTTACATATTTGATAGATATATTAAAATTATTTATTTTATGATATGCACCTATGCATGTAAAATCCCTTAGCATTTTATAATTTGCCCATGTTAATTCTTCGTTTTATATTTTTATTCTAATTCAAAAATTAAAATTAGATGTGTAATTTTTTATAATTAAAAAAAAAGAAGAAGGTAAAGTACATTGCATTCGATAATTCTAGAAGTTCAACGAACGGAAATAGAAAAATATAAAACAGTGAAAAAAGACGTGTACATTTAAAAGGAAGAGAGAGAAAGAAAAGAACACGTTAATTGGTAGGGACATAAACGACCAATGAAAAAGAATTTAGGGGTAAAAACGGCCTTTCAGAAAAAGAAAGGGGTTAAAACGATTTTAAATTATTGTTTTATGCAATTAGAAAAAAGCCGGTGAATGTATTCAAACCACAAAAAGCCAGTCAACCGATGATGTGCTGTTAAAGCTTCAACTCCTGCAATAAAATAATGCTTTATTTCAGTTTTTATTGCTAATAAAATGTACAAATCCCTAAACAGAGTCATATCTTCCTATTTTAATATTCGATACTGAAAAATCTAAATTCGAGAAACATTGGGTTTGCTTATTTCTCACTACACTAGACACTTTATACATTATGTAATTTTTTAATATATAGAGTTCACTCAATCGTTTAAATTAAAAAATAATTATTAAATATATTATATATATATATATATAATAAATATAATGGTGTCATGGAATTTTTTTTATAAAAAAATATAGCCATTCATCTCAGTTTAATGGTTCAATTCGGCTGATTATCTAAAGAAATTTATGACATATTAATTTTTTGATTTTCCAATTGTATATAAATATAAATAATGTTAAATCATGTCAGCATCTCGGTTTCCCTTTTGTTATGACATGATACCATTAATTTTCGGTAATTTACTTTTATAACATCAGGTTATTGTCATTAGGATATCCATTTGTTATGTGTAAAATAATGTAACAAGTTAATGCATGCAAATTTTGAGTATGATTTTGGGGAAAAGCAAAAACATGATGTCTAATTTCTTACAACTATCAATTAGTAATTGACTAATTGTTACTGGAAGGAGGTTACATAATTAGTCCAGATTTAGGGGTAGAAGCGGAATCAGGTATGAAGGGCTTTTCGTGTGGCCTTAAATTGGGGCGAAATTAAAAAATAATCAGGTTTTTAAGTGGTATTGAATAATGGCCCCAATTTTAAAAGTAATTAAAATTTAACTATTTTTTTTGTAAAAGAAAATCTAAATAAAAATATTGTTCAAAATTTGAAAAATATTCCAGCATAATATACTGGAGTTCCAATATAATATGCTGGAAGTTCATACACATATGCTTCAATCTCCAGTATATTGTGCTTGAACTTTCCGTGTTGCAGCAAATTAGTGGTTATTTTTCAATGACTTTGCAAATGCGGACTATTTTTCAATTATCAGTCCGAACACTGCTAGCCCGTGCTATTTGTACCTTAAATCGCAGCCTTGAGAACTCCGGTCATAGTGGTAGTTTAAGGTGTTTCTTTTTTGTTATCTAACCTTATGTGTTATTGTTTCCCACTGAATGAGCTCTCCATGGGAAGAGACTTAGGCCTCATTTGTTTGCACTTAATAGAGGTCTGAATCTTAATTATTTGGATAAATATGTCAAACGAGTCGGGTTGACCTAGTTCCGGACCGGCCCAGATCAGTTTCCGACCGGTCCGATGGTAAAGGGGCCGAAGGTTGGGTTGAACAATGAACTGGTTTGTGCCCATGTAGATTTGGATATCAGTTAACCGGACCAGTCCAAACCGGTAATGTCATGTCAAGCTTGAATCGGTGACCCGGATCGACCCAAACCGGCCAACGACTAAAAAAAATCATCAAATCAATTTCAAGACTTCAAAAATCATCAAATGTTCAATTTATTGCGGAATTCGACTTCAACAACCATTTTTTGTACTTTCTGTCATTTCGGCCTATACCTTACTAAAATAGCTCCCACATCCCTAATAATTGATAAATTACATATTTTAGCTTTTTGAAAATTAAAAATAGCCCCCATTTTCTTTTTCTTTTTTCTCACAACATGCTCTCTTCTTCTACTCTACTTCTCTCAATTTTCCCCTTAATTATTGGATTGCTTATTGCTCTCAAGTTTTCAATTAATTAATATTTCAAGTTTTATCAATTATTTACGTTAGCCACTGTTGATATCTAATTTTTTCCTCATATTATATATACTTGATATCTAGTTTTATCAAGTGTGTGTGTGTGTATATATATATATATATATATTAAAATATTGCATATGCATCATCATATACAAGCATTTTTCATAATTTTCCATAAATTTTAAAGGCTTTAAATCGATTTATTTATGTATTTTTATTATATAAATATCCAGTGGTTATCCTTTAAATTATTTTTATGATGATTTAATCATCTAAACTTATCATTTACACCAACATGGTATTTTAAGTATTTTTCAGTGTATTTTTATAATTATATTTGCATTTTTAGGGCTAATTGCATTATTTGTTTTTGAAATAATAGTCCATATTAATGTATAATTACATTATTTATGCAAAAAATGACTCTTTATATTTTTATAATATTAAATAATTATTTTTAATCATTTTAGTGCACAAACGATATTTTGTTATTAATTAATTACTTTTATAAAATTATGTTTTACTAAATATTGGGTATTTAAAGACTAGCCTAAAAACCTACCTATTTTCGGACCAATTACTGGCCCAAAATCTAACACCATATCCCAAATCAATTAACCCAGCCCACAACCCAGTCGCGACCCGTCTAAACCAACCTGATCCAAGACCCCTTCTAATCGTGGCTGTTGATCTTTGAGATCAACAACCCAAATTACACACTCCCTCTTAATTACCCTAAACACTCCCTAACTCTAATCATTTCTCACCGGTCGCCGCCCCTAAATCCTCTCTTCTCCTCTCCTGTCAAACCCTAGTAGTCGTCTCTCTTATTCTATCCAAAATCCGACTTCAACATGGAATCACTCTATGATTCCCTTTCCATTTATGCTCTGTCTCATCGTTTCTTACCCGATTTTGGTATTACATAAGTACTTGCTCTATTTTGGCAAGTGTAGATCTCTGAATCAAGGGAGATTAGCTTCAACCGTTTGAATCTAGATAATATTTATTCCATATACACCATGACCATGGCTATATAGGTCCGATTAGCCAGGATTCCCGGCCAATCTTCGATTTCTGTCAACTAGGGTTTACCTATTTTCTTCCTAGTATGATTTTTATTTGATCCTACATGTTAATACTTCCTTATTTATGTTTTGATTTTACAGTTTTTCTTGTTTACTTGTTCGATTGTTGTCACTAAATAAACTCCTCCACCATTCCCCTTTAGGAAAAACTTTGAATTGTTATAGTCTCACTAAAATTTAAATCTCTATTATGTTATTCCTTTATTATCTTGTTCTATACTTTGGTTCTTGGCTGGCTAAAAGCCTAGGCCACTGAAATTTTGGGTTCTTGCTCCTCGTTGATATTCAGAACACTGTGGACTTTTGTTCTTTCTTGTATTTTCGCTTAACTGGTAAGTTACTGGACCTTGTAGTTTCATTCCTATGTATCTGTGATTTGCGTACGTTTTCACTTCTGGAGGTTGTAGTTTAATATGTTTTTCTGGGTTGTTCTTGCGTGCAATTCTGATTGCTTTACTTCAGTTTTAGGTCTCGTTAACCTTTGGCCTTATTATGTTGACAATTTAAAACATACCTAAACCTTATTTTAGTGAATTAGATTCCTTTCAAGCTTATCTAGCCTATGTGTCATAACTTATTGATGTTTTGGGCCTTTGCATCTCTTTGTTGTTTAATTTTGCTATCAATCATGTTACTCGAACATGCTTTACTTACATGATTCGTATCCCTTTAGTATACCAGTTGATTGTGCATAAATGTGTACATTAACTATGTAGCATAAGTCCGTCTCTTGTCCTGAATTTGTTATGGTTATATCATGTCTATGTAGCATGTATGATCCTATTCCTTATTAGTATGCTTCTAACATGTCATTAACTTCCCAGTAGTTGCAATGATATATTCTCATCTTGTCTAAATTTTGTTGCCAATTAATATGATTCCCTTCTTATAACACTAGTATCCATACTTGGTATAATTTGAACCTTTTCTTTACTATGAGTCTGTGTATACCGATCCTGCAAATCTGTTTTGTTAATGTGTGACTATTTGTGCACTAGGTGTTGAACTTGTTCTTCTGAATCTTTTCTAAGTCTGTTCTTAAGACCTAAATCTATGTTTGATTATCTTCTCTATGTTCTCAACTTGACTATGTTTGTATCCTTCAGTGTTGTCCCTCAACCTTAATTTACTCTCTTTCACTTGTTACCTGGGCTCTTTTGAGTTCTCATTCTTAGCCGGCTGAAAGCCAAGGCTACCTAGGTTCTATCATTGACCTCCCTAGTGTGAGCACTGCTCGGGGTCCAATTGAGACCCTTGTGAACTCTGACACACTAGGGTCTAAGGTTCCTTGGCACTCTGTCCTAAATGCTCCATCCTACCCACCTTTTATACCTATTGAATGAGCCAGTGGTCTTGTGTACATGGCTGTCTTCCGAATCTTTGATATTTACTGGGCTTTTGGCTATGGAGATTATTTTCTGGGGCTGTTGTGAAACTATGTGGACTTGAGGTTGAAGGTCTGGCCTGGCCAGGTGTATTTTGGGCCTGCTTTAGGCCCACTATAGATATTCTATAATTATGTAATTTATTTTACTCATTAGGCTTGTAATAATGTTGTAATAATAATTGGGGTGTTAGTAAAATTGGGAGAAAAGGTTTATTTCAATATTTTTGCATGAAACGGGTAGAAATCCTGCCTATAGGTGTTTACTTTGTTGTTATGGTGTGTGTTAGATAACCTGCCTATAGGTATTCAATTTGTTTAGCATATTCTGTTTCTACATGCTAGACGTCGTGCTTATAGAAAATAAAATGACCAATGTCTCAATGTGCATTACAACATATTCATTAGGTGCTACAGGGTTCAGTTAATTTACATCTTACTAAATCTGCATTTTAGAACTCATACATGTAGGGTTAATTGGTTAATGTACTGTTGTTATAATTGCTCATTTAGTAAATAGGTCTATAGGAGCTAAAATCAATCTCAATCTTTAATCGTAGAAATCTTGCTTTAAGTGCTAAAATTGAACTTTTCAACACTGTTTCGTTGCCACTATTAGAAAGCATGCCTATAGGATCAAACTGAGTAATTCTGAATGTCTTCCATAGCTATCAATACTAACTACTACGTAAATCACCTAGATAGCATATCTATAGGTTTAACTGCTTACAACTTGCAATCAGTAGGCAATTGTGTAGTCGCTCAGAAATTATATCTCAAATGGCACCTTGTATATGAAACTCTTTGTATGTTCAAAATCCAGAATCACGTAGAAATCATGTCTATAAGGCCTAACAACTTTAACTTGTCTCAATATCCTAAATTTTTTGCGTGCATTTGTTGCCTAAGTGTGGAGGCTAACTTGAGCCCTTATATGCTTTTACATGAAGGTCCAACTTGTTTTGTATGTCGCCTAGTTTTATCATTTTTGAGCAACCTAAGTAAGTCTAGAACCACCCAAAATAGAGGTCCAAACGCTTCATGGACCATAGGCATGGGACGGGTAGTGCACGCATAAGGTACGATTTAGAATCAATTAGCGCACTTTAGGTTACAACGAAATATAGTAATCATGTAGCAGGAGATGATAGTTTGTGCCCGCTGAATAATACGAGTAACACCCCATCTCAAGGGAGTTACGAAGTATTATTTATGTTTCACGGGGTGATCCTTTAGGCTAATAAATTTGGACCCACCCCCCCCCACATCTGGCCTTAAAAATAATTATTTTGCTTATTTGCCCAACTTTTATCTTTTCTCTTTATTTGGCCTAATTCATATAATTCGAGTTCGGCCGGGACCCGCAGTTGTGGACCTCAAGAAATGCCTAACGCCTTCTCCTTGAGGTAATTTGAGCCCTTACCCAATCTTTGATGATGCAAACTGGTTAAACCAGAGTTACTTGCAAATTGGTGCCCTAACGCACTTCAAGCCCATTAGGTGGCGATTCTCTCTTTTAACACCCTTCCTTAAAAGAGTTGTCACGTATCGAAACCCAATTTCGCGAGAAAAAGGGGCGCGACAGCCACTACAAAATTACAATTATCAATTAAAGTGTGATTACTATTTTTGTTAGGTTCAAGTTAAATCATGCCTCGTGCTCCTAGGGTGCGCTCATATGTTTGGGAACACTTTAAGGTGGTAGAAGAAAATAAAATAGTTCGCAAATTGGAGTGCAAGAATTGTCTTTAATGTTTGTCGAAAGTGGGAGGACGCAACTGGTTTAAAGAGACATATCAATGGTTGTCTTAAGAGTCCTCCAGGAATTTGTAATGAAGTTAACTTGAGATAATTTGTGTTATTTTTAATTTATTAGACTTATTTAAGCTTAATGTGTTAGTTTATTAGATAAGTTAATTTGAAGTATTATTATGCAACGAAAATATGAAATGAGAGTCTTTGAAGTTTGGTCCTTACATATTGCTCTTATTAAATAACTTTACATAGCCACTTAATTACAATTTTCAGATTTTAAAATTCAACTTCAAATTCAACACTTTAATATTTTATGTCTTACAATACTTAATATAATTTTAACTAAGACCGTCCCGGCCGGTCCCGACTCATTAGGTTTGAAACCGTTACGGTTCCATTTAGCACCGGCTAAGATCGGAACCAGTAAAGCCAATAAACTATCCGGATCAGTACCGAGACCAGCCGGTATCCTTTTCCTCTAGACCAACCTGGCTTGGCCCCTTAACACCCATACATTTAGATCTTAATCATAATGTGTCTTTTTTATTTTATTACACAATCACTTAATGGGCCTGCATAGGTCCGTACAATTAAGATCTATAACATATATTTCATTTCATTAAGATGCTAGCATCCACATTCATTGCTAACTTCAGCCACCACCTACCATTATCAACTACCACCACCATACTCAACTCAACTACTATTGTCGCCACTATCCTTAGCCATAGATGCCACCACTATCACCCCCTCCCCCCACTATCATCCTCAACCACAACCACACACTCAACCGCCTCAATTATCACAACCAACCACCCCATTACCATCAAAATTTATAGTCGGCATCACCTACCATTATAAACTACTGCGACCCTCCATCACCTTCTTCAGTCACAACCACAACCACCACCCACCATTATTACCTATCACTTACCACCACTCAACATCCTCAATCATAATTACCATTTCTACCAATCACCACTATCTACTACCCATAAATACCACCATCAACCAAAATCACCACCAACCACTGCCTCTAGTCGGCATTAACAAGCACCGTCATTTGCTATCACCACCACCAACTACCATATTTTAAAATATATATATTATTGATAGAATATTAGATTTATTATTATTATATTTGAATTTTATGTTTATTAATTTTTAAATAAAGATACATTCAAATGGTAAAAAAACAAACAGTCTTAATTATTTAGTGTTCAGATCTTAATATTCATATGTGTATTTAGATCCAAATATTTTAATCTTAATACACATCCTGATATTCAAATATGTATTCAGATTCGGATGTTTTTTAAAAATAAAATTCGGCACGAAGGTAACTTGAGTTGGGTAATGGTTAAACAATGAAAAATCATGAAAAAAATCAATTGAATTGGTTTAAAATTTCAGCTTAGGAATAAATCAAACTACCATGTAATGATTTGTGGGTTACTCCCCCCCCCCCCCCCCCCCCCCCC
>ML244502.1:0-19029 GCA_005239495.1 Nicotiana undulata
AATCCTCCAAATTACCCTCGATGGCTCGCAATTGGTGTTTTCAACTCCAAGCCTCGGCATCCGGAAAAATTACTATTCTTGAAGAAATGCGCTACACGTCGTCTAAGGATCAAGATTAACTCAATTAATTATCCTATAAAAGCTCAAAAATCAGATTTTGAATTTTCTCAAAAACCCTCTATTTTTCCCAAACCCTCTTATGAATTTTATTGATTTATGAAAGTGGAATTCCTCAAGAATCAAAGTTATAAACATGCGGGAAGCCAAAGAATCACTTACGTGAGTTAATCACTCGCTAACACTGATCTGGAGCTCTTGTGGGTCTTAACAATGGAGGAAAAACGAGTTTGGGAAGAAAATTAACGGAGTGGGCCTTTTATAGAACTGCCCAGAAGTTCTCGCTCCTGCGGCCTTTGGATCTCAGGTGCGGACTCGCACCTGCGTGAAATTGGTCGCGCCTGCGATTGGCCTGGGCCCTGGGGAAAGTCGCTCCTGCGGAGCTGCGCCAGCGAGAGGAAGGGTCGCCCCTGCGACCTAGGCCGCTCCTGCGATGGGTTGGTCGCTGGTGCGAGCCTCGCGCCTGCGGCTGATGGACCGCAGGGGCGGTCACACCAGAAATAGCCCCCACCAGCTATTAATTGCTGGTTTTTTACCCCGATTGGGGTTTTGGAAGCCCCTGGGCCCACCCGAGCCCTCGATAAATTATACCAACAAGTCCTGAATTATAAGACGGACTCGCTCAAACTCTCGGAACACTCAAAACATCATCCAAACTAGAAATCACTCTCCAAAACCCCTTAGTTTCAAACTTAAGTTTCAAGAAAATTTCAATGGCTCACCAATACGCCGAACGGGTNATCGGAATGACCCCATATTTTGCGGACAAGTCATAAATGACTATACAGAACTATTGCCAGTTCCGGAATTCCATTCGGACCATGATATCATGAGGTCCACTTCCAGGCTGAATTCTAAATCTTATGAAATCCTGAATTCCAATTCAGGTGCCGAAATACTCCCGGGTCATCAGAAACCCGAGGCGAACATACGCTCAAGTCCAAAATCATCATTCAGAGCTACTGGAGCTGTCAGCACTCGATTCCGAGGTCGTTTGCTCAAAATGCTGCTCGGAACCAAAATTAGCCAAATAGGCTAGCCTTCAGGAACTAAGTGTTCCTGAACTGGCCAAATCACTTCTGAATCTCGAACTACCTGCCCCCACAAATCATAAGGCACGAGTAGCCGCTATGGAAAGAGTCATTTACGGGAACGGAGTTGCAACACATAAAATGACTGGCTGGGTCGTCACACTTCATAGAAAAGGTTTTGGGGATTTGAGTGGCGATTTGAGGTCGGAATTGGGTGATTTTAATATGGTTGGAATCATTATTGAACATGTCTTCGTATTTTGTAAATATTGTTGGATTACGAGACGTGGGCCTAGTGTTGACTTTTTGACTTTGATTAAAGAAGTTAGCTTTTTCGAATGGAATTGATTCTTATAGCTTGTATTGATTATATTAAGTTGTTTGTGGCCAGATTCGAGTTGTTTAGAGGTCAATTCGGGAGGCAAGGGTTCATTGGAGTTGAGATTTGAATGGTTGGAGGTAATTAACACTTCTAAACTTTATACTAAGGACATAAATCATTGATCTACGTGTTATGTGGTATGTGTTTAGGTTAGTCAAATGTTAGGTGACGGACGTGTGAGAGTGCACATCATATCTCAGTCTCTATAGCCATTTAGTGTTACATAATATTATCATTGTTTGGGTTGATTTTCATGAGATTTGTGAGTCCGAGAGACTGGAGAGATTGATGATTGAGTGCCGAGGGCATGATTGTGAGTTAAATTTATGGGATCGATTTGCACACCACAGCAGGATTTATTGATTCATGATGGGATCGGGCTGCACTCCGTAGTATCCCATGTTGGCTTATATTTAGCGCTTGGGCAGGATCCTCCCCTAAAGAGTCTGACCAGCAACGAGCGCATGTACCGTCGAGTTTTGAGTGCGAGTGCCGAGTGATTGAGAGTTTTGAGTGATTGGGAGTGCTGAGTGATTGAGCGTACTTAGTAGGGTTGAATACTCCGAGAGCATGAGTATATGAGTTCATCACTGTGTTTCATTAAAGGTGACATACATATTTGACATGTAGACATAGAGATGTAATATTCCTCATGTTAGTTGTACATGGAATATTTACTAGTATTGAGCCTAAATTGTCGAACTTGAAAGCATGTCTACTTTTTCATACTGGATACATCTCATTATGAGGTTTTTCTCTGAGTTATTACTGTCATTTTCCTGTCATATCAATAGTGTTATTATTTGGTTTGGATTGTACCTATCTAATTTCGTCACTGTTTTCAGCCCAAGGTTAGTCCTATTACTTATTGAGTACATTGTGCCGATTGTACTCATGCTACACTCTGCACTTCATGTGTAGATCCAAGTGCTTCGGGGCATAGTTGTTGCTAGACTTGGAGCATTTCCTGCATGAAGACTTTTGAGGTAGCTGTTTTGGCATCCGCAGACCTCGTCTCTCCTTCATTTTAGTTTATTTAGCATTGTTCTATCTTTTTAGGCAGTTGTACTAGAAGTGTTGTGTCACGACCCCAAATCCTAACAGGCCGTGATGGCGCCTATCGTGGAACTAGGCTAGCCAACCATCAATTTACTATGCATTTGTTCGATTATAACAGTGCACAATATAACAATAAACAACAGTCATAATAAAGAAATAAATTATATAAGTCTAACGCCCCCAACCATGAACTAAACAACTCTAAACAACCTCCCAGAACCGGAGTCAATAGTTATGAGCATCTAAGAATGAATAAGCAACTATAATATATGTCTCTGAATCAATTGATAAAAACATAATAAGGAAGGGAAGTGGAGAAGCTGTGGACGCTGGACAGCTACCTCGAAATCCCGTGAAATCCGCTAACAAACAAGCAAAAATTGCTACTACTCCAGACCGTCACCTGAATCTGTGCACAGAGGCACAGGGAGTCTTTATGAGTACGCCTACTCAGTAGTAATGAAAAGAAATCACAGTCTGAGAAATATAAAGCACACAAATAGATACACCATATCACAACAACCAGTAAAATATAAAGTCAACAAGTAGTATTCAGCAATTTTATAAGTTCGAAATCAGTTTCCAAAAAACCTTTGAGAATAAGTAAATATCGATATATCTCGGTGAAATCCTTAGTAAAACTCAGTTTAAAACGAAGTAAATCATAGTTCGAAAACATAGTAAAATCTTCATGAAACTGCCCCTCAGGCCAAAATCATTTTTCGGAACAGATGCCCTCAGGCATTCCCTCAATCACTCAGTATAAATCATCACTCAGTATCAGTCCCGCGGGAAATCATCATCACTCAATCGGTACCGGCGCTCACTGGGGGTGTGTTACAGACTCCAGAGGGGCTCTTACAGCCCAAGCACAATAATAATATAAGGCCTGGAAGCCTTCTCACCTCTCTCATAAGGCCTGGAAGCCTTCTCACCTCTCTAATAAGGCCTGGAAGCCTTCTCACCTCTCTCATAAGGCCTGGAAGCCTTCTCACCTCTCTAATAAGGCCTGGAAGCCTTCTCACCTCTCTCATAAGACCTGGAAGCCTCCTCACATCACTCATAAGGCTTGGAAGCCTCCTCACCTCTCTCATAAGACCTGGAAGCCTCCTCACATCACTCATAAGGCTTGGAAGCCTCCTCACCTCTCTCATAAGGCCTGGAAGCCTCCTCACATCTATCATAAGGCATAGAAGCCTCCTCACATCACTCATAAGGCCTGGAAGCCTCCTCACAATATACGCCTGAAAGCCTCACTCAGTCAGACACTCTCAATTTGCCCTTAGGCCATAAACATACTGGGTTCTCGACCCAAAACATCATTTCATTTTTCAATAAATAGTATCAAAATACTTTGAGTTTCAAAACAATTTATCAAGAAAAAACTGAGTGTAATTCACAACATATCAAGTGAGGAAACACAGTAAAACAGTCCCCCAAGGGGTAAACAGATCGGCACTAGGCCCCAAACACGGCTTACAGCCCAAAACATATCATAATATATAAATACTAATTAAGCAAAGGCTTAAAAATCGGTTTCGCAACTCAATAGTTGCCTAAGTAGGGAATATATTTCCCAAGTTTCAATCTTTGTATTCCAAAACCAGTGAAGGGTGCATAGTCCGGGGTTTCATACCCTCAGGATAGGATTTCAAGACATTACTTACCTCAAAACTAGCCCGGAATTATTCCGCAATGCGCTTGCCTCTCGAATCAACCTCCGAAAGCTCCAAATCTACCAAGTTTAGATTTGTATCATCAATATATGCTTAAGGAACGAATTCCAATTAAAAAATATCGATTTTAACTCAAAAATCCGAAATTGGTCAAAACCCGACCCCCAGGCCTGCGTCCCGAAACTCAGAATATTTTATACAAAAGTTTTCTTCGTCCTCACACGAGTCCGTACATATAAAGAACATCAAAATCAGAGTCCGTTTGACCCCTCAAATCGACCCTTAAAGGTCTCATAATCTCAAGCACTAAAACCCAAATTTTTCTACTAATTTTCCATGAATTTACACTGGTTTTATGCTTTATAATCACCCATAATCGAGTTTTAATGACGAGAACAGTTACCTTAATGAAGAACAAGGATTTCCCTCTTCAAAATCGCCCCTAAGAGCTCTTTTCCGTACAACAATGGTGTAAAAAGGGGTTTAAGTCGCGAAGGAAATATTTAAATACTGCCCAGGTCAATACTCAGCGCGTTCGCGGTCAACGGGCCACGTTCGCGTTGACCAATCTCTCTTGCCCTTCGCGATCGCGGTCCATAGGCCGCTCTCACATTGCCTGGCCAAACAAACCTTTGCGTTTGCACCCCCAGGTCCGCGAACGCATAGACCAGTGGACCTGAGGGGTCCCTCAGATGCTTAACCTTACGCGAACGCATCGGTACTCCCACGTTCGCGATGAATTGCCAGCCCCTTCTCCGCGTTCGCACCTGCCTGGTCGCGAACGCATAGAACAAATTTCCCCGGCTCCCATCTCCCCCTATGCGAACGCGGGGCCCCTTCCGCGAACGCATAGGGTTAATTCTCTGTGCAAAAACACCAGAAAAACCAGCATTGTTTTAAGTTCCAACAAGTCTGTTAATTGCCCGAAATCAATCCCGAGCCCTTCGGGACCTCAACAAAACATACTAACACGTCACATATGATCGTTTGAACTTATTTGCACTCTCAAAACGCCAAATCTAACATCAAAACACCAAATTCACATCGGATTCAAGCCTAAGAACTTTGATATTCCTAAAATCCATCTATGATGCTGAAACTATCCAAATCAACTCCGATTGACCTGAAATTTTGCAGACGTATCCAAAATGACATTACAAACCTGTTCCAACTGTCAGAATTCCATTCTGACCACGATAGCCTATTTTCCACTGCCGACCACAATTGCCAAAAACTAACATTCGCCAATTCAAGCCTAATTCTACACCGGACCTCACAAAATTTTTCTGAACACACTCCTAAGTCCCAAATCACTTAACGAAGCTATCCGAGCCATAAAATCCACATTCCGTGGTCGTTTACCAATAAGTCAACTCTCAGTTGACTTTTTCCCATTTTAAGGCTATTTTTAAAGGCTAAATGACTGAACTCTCGCTACAACCTTTCGATTTCAAGCCTACCAACTCTAATACATCAAATATAGTATACTCATTCTATAACAAGTCAATAGCAACAATTATAATGCAGGTTCTATGTAACGACAGACCGGGTCGTTACATTCTCCCCCTCTTAAACAAACGTTCGTCCTCGAACATGCCTAGAGATGTTCCAACACCACCAAAAATTGTAGTCTAACCTTCCATGCACATATTCGGAGGTGATCCCATGTCACCCTACCCCATCTAGGTCTGATAACACAACATAGCTAAAATTTCATTATCAAATCCCGACCCATATAGGTCCGATAGCACCACACAGATGAAATTTCGAAATCCAATCTCAACCCATACATCTTAGAACTACATTTTCACTTCTGAATCAATTTACAAATCTCAAAATCCCACAACTATAACTGAATAAATCTGAGCACACTGTAACAAGTCATATCCGTAACCCAAGATGAAATACCATGATCCACTGCATGACTCAAGCACTCGTGGCGATAACTCCTAATCACAATAGTTGCTTTTAACAACCCAACACCGGTAAATAACCTCAATGCATAAAATAGAGAAGACTTACACGAGAGGATTATCCTGTCATTACTCTTGCCATTACCACATCATGCTAAAAGCCCGATACACATCGTGAAACCATATCACACAATTCCTACATCAAGGATCATCCCTCTACTTACCTCTGCTACAAAGCGTGATCCCATCCAACCGCTGGACAACATGAAATACTCCAAGCCACCCTGCTCAAAATCCATAACCATGCGAAATTCAACATCAATTATTCAAAGTGCATTGCCATAACCACGGGGAAATCAGACGATACCATGCCACCCGAACCAGAAAGAACATAACCAACACGTCTCAATCCTGCAACACCCATACTGGCCTACCAATAACTCTAAGTCAACTCTGGTCACCCACAATAGGTAGATAACTCTCAGAACATTCATAATGACTGAATCATGACATATACTAACACCTGACTCGCTTTGCTCGCATCCTCGTAGTTCACAAATACAATGTTCATGACAACTCCCAGTCTCAAAAATCCATGAGGCGCACCAATTACTATATATGATCCCAATTCCACCACTCGAATATATAACATGTCTCTAATACTCAATCATTCCACGGGGATACTCCTATAATTCTTCTGTGCCACCAACAAACTTGAATATCGGCATTCGATCCAACAAGAGAGCGTCGTAACACCAATGAAGCACCCTTAGTCAAACACATTGCCTTAAACACATTGTCCTTTATGAATGTATACTCTCATCCAGCCACCCAATAGTGCTATCCTTTACCAAATCATCTGAAACTGCCAGTTCTGACCTTCCTTCCAGAACTGAACCATGACCTCACATACGCCACTCTCCACTATGCACAAAATACCGCATACGCCATGCAATCCTATGATAAATATGAGAGCTTCATGCTCCCTTCCTAGCCACAAACAACTACGTACCAAACTAGCCAAGAACTTTCCATTGATCCCATTTAGAAGCAAAATCACTATACATCACATGGCCCTCACGCCAGTAGAAATATACACCTCCAACCGTGGTAGAAATCATCAAGAACTACCGAATCATATTTGTACAACACCAACCCGTCAGGACTGAATCCTTCCAACTCAACCATGCTACGCATGCCACCAATTTCCAAGAGAATTGCTAAGAAACATCTGTAACAACTCATTACCTTATAAACACCCCAAGAACTAACCATATCCCTTATCATGCCGATCCGACGTACTACCAAGCTGTCCTATTTATCCAAGTTCCTTATGACTTACCTTCGAATTGATACTTCTTCTTGACATTATACCGCAATTCTCAATCCCGACTCACCGCACGAAACCCGAGCATAAAAATATACCTTCTAAGCTCATAAGTCGTTGAATACTCCCTCAATTATCCCTAAATGCACCACATTAGAAATACTTACCCTGAAGAGACTTCCTGCGAATTTAAAGTCATTACCTTCACTTTCCTGATACTGATGGATAGAATCCATGATAATGCAAATACACCACAAGCCTTGACACCTTCCCCGTAAATTTCAGTTCTATCCCTTCTCACACCTTGAAGATCCTCGAACGCTACATATAACCTTGAATCCGTCAGTACCATTCTCGAACGTCATTTACTCTACGTAATTTCAATTACACTAACCAAGTAAACAAAACGACCTGACCCCGCTTGCAAACCGCGTACTAGGAAAGTAATCCACACCTTTGAAGCAACAAGCACACTCATACATTTCACACACTACAATTTCAAGTTGTCACGCCCCAAAATCGAGGGACGAGACCGGCGCCTAACCAGGTGAACCCAGTCAAGCGGACCTAGATTTCCTTTCCTGCCCAACGTATTATCATGCGTTCATAACATGCATTATTTCGTGTGAGTTAGCCAATTTCAGTTTCAAAGTACATTTTACAACATATCTCCATTTGTTTCCTCTTTTAGCATTTCAACGATTTATATTCAAACATACATAATACATACATAACTTTCCAACATGATCCACGGTTCCGATTATGTACTATTACTACCCAAAAATACATATATACACCCACATCATGTCTACGGAGCCTCTACGAATACTAGGGATTATTACATAACTTGCCGATAACAAGGCCCCGACTATACCTTTACAACATAAGAAAAAGAGGGTGGTATAATCTACACACGGCCCCGAGGAGAAGAGGTGATCACCACAACTGCTGAAGAGATGAAGGGGAGGTACCACTAATGGCGGGCTGAGCTACCTGCTATGGGACCACCTACATCCATATAAAAGATGTAGCGCCCCCGGCAAAAGGGACGTTAGTACTGTGGAATAGTACTAGAATGTATGAACAAACTTTATCCCAAGTACAATCAACCAACACACAGATAAGAAAAAGGACAGTAATAGGACCAACGGTTTCATAACAACACCACCAATAATTTCATCACAACAGCAACAACAACAAAGTACTAGTATGTATGAAAAAACTTTATCCCAGGTACAATCAACCAATACACAGATAAGAAAAAGGACAGCATTAGGACCAACAATCAAAACACACGGAAAGAGACAATCAAAGTCAACAATTTTACAATCTCTCCTTTTTCCCTTTCCAACACCACCATATTCTCAAATTTCATCAATTTTATATCAATAGTGATAATGATCACATTTCCACCCTTATTACCTCGGCCACCCTTATCACAACAACCCACACCTTATTACTTCGTGTTGCGGCGCGCAACCCGACCCTGCCTGACAATTTATATTTTAAAAAATAACAACACCAACAATTTCATCACAAGGGCTTTCCTTTCAAGGATCACAATTTCAACAACAACACCAAACAATTTCATCACAAGGGCCTTACTTTCAAGGATCACAATTTCAACATCAACACCAAACAATTTTATCACAAGGGCCTTCCTTTCAAGGATCACAAATTCACATTTATCAATTCATTTACTTGGGCTCAAAGCACCCAAAACTTTCATCAAGCAGCAATTTATGCACAAGGTGTTGCCATAACCCTTCAACTTATTTACAATGCTTCATATCAATAACTTTAAACAGCTACCATCTTTGCACATAATAAAGTGGGCATGCCAAGTCACAATTCAAAATCGCATCTAACATAGTGGGGTAGCAATCAACTAGACAGTCAATTCACATATTTCCATATAAGTACACATACCGTATGCTTACCACAACAAGAGGGATTTTACAAGGATTAAATTAGCCATACATACCTCAAAGAGCTCTTCCTTAAGTTTATACAATACACCAACACCTCTAGCCATAACAATCTATAAGGAGATAGCGGAAATCAATTAATAATTAGGAAGATTACCCATGGTGTAACTCTCTTAGGAATTTCATCAAACACCTAACATGTGAAGTAGACTACAAGGTTTAGAAATTGTAATTCCTTCTTCCCTCAACAAATTTTAACATGAACTACCCAAATTAGTTATTTTACCATCACATACTACAACTTAGTCCTACATGCATGGCCTATTTCTAACCCCCACCACATATTTGACCCCTTAACCTTTCGCATGGAATTTTTGGAAGTAGGGCTTACCCGGATGGAGGACAATCTATGATTATCTTTCTTGATTCTTGAAGACTTGAGCATGATTTGGATGATTATGAAGTTAGGGACCTTCTTTCTCTCTCTATATGCTTTCATTTCTCTCTAAAATCAGTAGATAATGACCCCAAATGAAGTCCTTAAACCTATTTATGAAAATGGGGTCGCGTTATAAAAATAGGAAAAATAAGCCTCCGTAACAGGGTCTGCGATCGCAGAATGGACCGCAGAATGCATCACAAAGTAGCTGCCCAAAGCTGGGCTACACTGGCCCAATTTGCGACTTATCTGCGATCGCAGAGTCAAAATGCGACATGAAATGCGATCGCAGATTTGACACAGGATCGCATTTTTCCAGCCTTCGGTAATTTGACCATAACTTTGTGTAGGAATGTTCAAATGACGAACGGTTTGAAGTGTAGGAATGTTCAAATATACTTTATACATAATTAGATATGCTCCTTCAAAGTGTGGACTAGTACAAATACCTTTGGAATTTTAGCCTATTATGGAATTCTCCCATTTGGCCTAACCCTTAGGCTTCCCCTTGGACCTCACATTACTTATTATATGACTCATACACATATACACCACATACAATTCATTTACATTATAATTAAAGCACATACAATATTACAATTAGTCTACCTGGCACCCCGAATCCTATATTGCTTAGCAAAAATTTTCCGGGGCCTTACACAAGTACAACTCAATCAATCAATAAATTCCCTTATCCGTAAAGTACGTTAAAACCTGTATCGAAGAAATTTCCATCACTCGAGTCATTCCCAGACCCCACCTCTGTAGGTCATAATTGATTCACCAACATACCTCGAACCGAAACCAATTCAACACATAATCTTGTAATCAACTTATCAATAACGAACTCCCCCACTTGGCTCAAAGCCAAAGATCAAGACAACCAATAAATCACGATGCCCATACACTATCATTGCCACCATACTGTGGTGAGGTTCAACTAAATCCTTCATACGCTCATACGACCCAAACAATCTAACACTAAAATCAAATGCAAATCTCGCATCCACCATTGTAATGGTCATGCCAACTCCTACAATCGATCTAAACTCAAATTACAACATACATCATTACTAATGGAGAGAACTTACTACAGATAAACATAAGGGTCACACACCTCAAGACAACCCGCAGGAGATACCCCTACATGCTTAACCTCAAAATGATATCTCCCAATACACTTATGAAAATCATAGCTATCACACAATCACTATACCTTCCTACAGTAGAACACAACCATTGCTTGCCCCCAAGACATCTCATTAAGCGGTATAAGAACCTAAAGCTGATGACAATACTAACACTGGGGCTATGGTAAAGGAATTCTTGAGCTTCTAGAAGCTCTACACACACTCGTCTGACCACATGGATACCGTCACTGGACACCACGTGTCCCAAGAATGCTACTGAACTGAGCCAACAATTCACACTTGGAGAACTTCGCACAAGCTTCTCCTCCCTATATCCTTGTAATACCATCATCAAATGCCGAGTATGCTACCTCTGGCTACGAGAGTACGCCAGGATACCATCAATGGATACAATAAAAAAGAAGTGCCAACACGGCTAAAACACACCAATAATCAAATACATGAACATTGCTGGGGCACCGATCAGCCCAGGGACACCACTAGAACTCAGAACATAACAAGAAAATCCACTTCACTCCACAACTAAGCTACACGAGAGGTCCTTCGATACACTCCCAACTCGAGGTCATAGTCTAACTCAAGACAGAAGTCAAATACTCAATGGTTCTTGCCACATCTCCCGCCAATTCATTTTGTCACAATCAGAAAACTTGAACACATCTAATTGTCAAGCACACTCACCACGTAGTCATCTAGTCCCAAGGTTTCATCAATAAGGACACCAAAGACATATAAGTCCCCCAACACATGTCCTCACACAAATGCAATCTTAGTACTCAAGCCACAGACAAAATCCAGCCTCAAGTCCTTCCGACTGGCCCATTATTAACATGTAAAAAAAATCACATCTCACCCATGGAAGTCACAAGCCGTTGATGCACAACTGATACCAAGCACTCGCGTGCGCATTCGAATACATGAAAGGGATTCAAAGCGTTACGCTTTTGGATGAATAAATGGATCCGCACGATAAGAATTCAAGAATGTGGAATGTTTCCTACGAGTTCTACAGCCTCTCGAAGATAAGTACAGACGTCTCCGTACCGATCCGCAAGACTCTACTAAACCTGCTCATGACCGTTGAGTCTTATGTAACCTAGAGCTCTGATACCAACTTNATTTACTATGCATTTGTTCGATTATAACAGTGCACAATATAACAATAAACAGCAGTCATAATAAAGAAATAAATTATATAAGTCTAACGCCCCAACCATGAACTAAACAACTCTAAACAACCTCCCAGAACTGGAGTCAATAGTCATGAGCATCTAAGAATGAATAAGCCTAACTCTGCTAAAAACAATAATATATGTCTCTAAATCAATTGATAAAAACATAATAAGGAAGGGAAGTGGAGAAGTTGTGGACGCTGGACAGCTACCTCGAAATCCCGTGAAATCCGGTAACGAACAAGCAAAAACTGCTACTGCTCCAGACCATCACCTGAATCTGTGCACAGAGGCACAGGGAGTCTTTATGAGTACGCCAACTCAGTAGTAATGAAAAGAAATCACAGTCTGAGAAATATAAAGCACACAAACAGATACACCATTTCACAACAACCAGTAAAACGTCAAGTCACCAAGTAGTATTCAACAATTTCATAAGTTCGAAATCAGTTCCAAAAATCCTTTGAAAACAAGTAAATATCAATACATCTCAGTGAAATCCTCAGTAAAACTCAGTTTTAAAATGAAGTAAATCATAGTTCGAAAACATAGTAAAATCATCATGAAACTGCCCCTCAGGCCAAAATCATTTCTCGGAACAGATGCCCTCAGGCATTCCCTCAATCACTCAGTATAAATCATCACTCAGTATCAGCCCAGCGGGCAATCATCATCACTCAATCGGTACCGGCGCTCACTGGGGGTGTGTTACAGACTCCGGAGGGGCTCCTACAGCCCAAGCGCAATTATAACATAAGTCCTGGAAGCCTTCTAACCTCTCTCATATGGCCTGGAAGCCTTCTCACCTCTCTCATAAGTCCCGAAGCCTCCTCACATCACTCATAAGGCCTGGAAGCCTCCTCACATCTCTCATAAGGCCTGGAAGCCTCCTCATATCTCTCATAAGTCCTGGAAGCCTCCTCACATCACTCATAAGGCCTGGAAGCCTCCTCACAATATAGGCCTGAAAGCCTCACTCAGTCAGACACTCTCAATTTGCCCTTAGGCCATAAACATATCGGGTTCTCGACCCAAAACAACATTTCATTTTTCAATAAGTAGTATCAAAATACTCTGTGTGTCAAAACAATTTATCAAAAAAAGAATGAGTGTAATTCACAACATATCAAGTGAGAAAACACAGTAAAATAGTCCCCCAAGGGGTAAACAGATCGGCACTAGGTCCCAAACACGACTTACACCCCAAAACATATCATAATATATAAATACCAATTAAGCAAAGGCTTAAAAATCGGTTTCGCAACTCAATAGTTGCCTAAGTAGGGAATATATTTCCCAGGTTTCAATCTTTGTATTCCAAAACCTGTGAGGGGTGCATAGTCCGGGGTTTCATACCCTCAGGATAGGATTTCAAGACATTACTTACCTCAAAACTAGCCCGGAATTATTCTGCAATGCACTTGCCTCTCGAATCAACCTCCGAAAGCTCCAAATCTACCAAGTTTAGATTTTTATCATCAATATATGCTTAAGGAACGAATTCCAATTGAAAAATATCGAATTTAACTCAAAAATCCGAAACCGGTCAAAACCCGACCCCCAGGCCCGCGTCTTGAAATTCAGAAATTTTTATACAAAAGTGTTCTTCGTCCTCTCATGAGTCCTTACATATAAAGAACATCAAAATCGGAGTCCGTTTGACCCCTCAAATCAACCCTTAAAGGTCTCATAATCTCAAGCCCTAAAACCCAAATTTTTCTACTGATTTTCCATGAATTTTACACTGGTTTTATGTTCTATAATCACCCATAATCGAGTTTTAATGACTAGAACACTTACCTCAATGAAGAACAAGGATTTTCCTCTTCAAAATCGCCCCCAAGAGCTCTTTTCCGTACAACAATGGTGTAAAAAGGGGTTTAAGTCGCGGAGGAAATATTTAAATACTGCCCAGGTCAATACTCAGCGTGTTCGCGGTCAACGGGCCGCGTTCGCGTTGACCAATCTCTATTACTTAACGATCGCGGTCCATAGGCCGCGTTCGCACTATCTAGCCAAACAAACCTTCGCGTTCGCACTCCCAGGTCCGCGAACGCATAGACCAGTGGACCTGAGGGGTCCCTCAGATGCTTAACCTTACGCGAACGCATCGGTACTCCCACGTTCGGGATGAATTGCCTGCCCCTTCTCCGCGTTCGCACCTGCCTGGTTGCGAACACATAGAACAAATTCTCCCGGCTCCCATCTTCCCCTATGAGAACGCGGGCCCCATTCCACAAACGCATAGGGTTAATTCTCTGTGCAAAAAAACCAGCATTGTTTTAAATTCCAACAAGTCCGTTAATCACCCGAAATCAATCACGAGCCCTTCGGGACCTCAACCAAACATACTAACACGTCATATATGATCATTCAAACTTATTTGCACTCTCAAAACGCAAAATCTAACATCAAAACACCAAATTCACATCGAATTCAAGCCTAAGAACTTTTATATTCCCAAAATCCATCTATGATGCCGAAATTATCCAAATCAACTCCGATTGACTTGAAATTTTGCAGACATATCCAAAATGACATTACGAACTTGTTCCAAGTGTCAGAATTCCATTCTGACCACGATAGCCTATTTTCCACTGCCGACCGGAATCGCCAAAAACTAACTTTCGCCAATTCAAGCCTAATTCTACACCGGACCTCACAAAATTATTCTGAACACACACCTAAGTCCCAAATCACCTAACGAAGCTATCCGAGCCATAAAATCCGCATTCCGAGGTCGTTTACCAATAAGTCAACTCTCAGTTGATGTTTTCCCATTTTAAGGCTATTTTTAAAGGCTAAATGACTGAACTCTCGCTACAACCATTCGATTTCAAGCCTACCAACTCTAATACATCAAATATAGTATACTAATTTTATAACAAGTCAATAGCAACAATTATAATGCAGGTTCTACGTAACGACAGACTGGGTAGTTACATGTTGATTGTGTTGACGTTTGGTAGTTCATGTACTCAGTGACACCCAGATTTTGAAGGATTTTGTGTAGAGTCGCGGTATTTCTTATCGGTTATTTACGAAATTTTTCATTGTTAAACTTATTTAATCATGTTTTCAATTCAAAATCTTAGTTATTTATGATTGTCAGCTTGCCTAGTTATGTGATAGGCGCCATCACGACATGTTGAGCTTTGGGTTGTTACAAGTTGGTATTAGAGCCTAACATAGGTCTCATAAGTCATGAGCAGTTATAGTAGAGTCTTACAAATCGGCACGGAGACGTATGTACTTATCTTCGAGAGGCTACCGAACCATTAGGAAAACTTCACTTAACTGTATTCTTGTCGTACGTATTTGTTTATACCGGAAACTAAACTTCTATTATTATATTCTCTCACAGATGGTGAGGACATGCGCTACTGGATCGGGCGAACATCCACCAATACCACCGGCTAGGTCCATGAGAGGTCGGGGTCACGGTAGAGGCTGAGGTACAGCTCGTACTGCAACTAGAGCATCACCCATGGAGCCACAAGTTTCTCCAACTTATGAGCGGATTCTAGAGGTGTTTAAGTCGGTGGGACCAGCTCAGGCACCATTTGCGCCCATTTTAATTCAAGGCCTTTAGGAGGCTTTGGCCTAGATTTTGACTGTATGCACTAGCCTTGCTCAGGCAGTTTCAGTTCAGGCCGCACTAGCCACTTCTAAGGCCGGGTGAGGTGCTTAGACTCTTGTCGCCCGTACCCCAAAACAGGTGGTCTAGGGACTTCAAACACCGGAAGTACTACCAGCCCAGGCGACTGTAGTTGTGAAGGCCCAGGTGGGTCCACCTATGAGTGACGAGGAGCAGAAAAGGATTGAGCGGTTGGGAGGCTCAGGCCTCCAACATTCAGTGGGGCTGAGTCAGAGAATGCCCAAGACTTCTTAGACAAGTGCCAGCAAATTCTTCACACGGTGGGTATTTTAGGGACTAGTGGAGTCTCATTTACAACTTTTTAGCTGTCAGGGGTAGCCTTCAGACGGTGGGAAGCCTATGAGTTGAGCAGTCCAGCCGGCGACTACACCACTTAAGTGGCATGAGTTCTCCGTTCTCTTCTTTGAGAAGTTAATTCCACATACCCGCATGGAAGAGTTGCGTAGGTAGTTTGAGCACTTATGCCTGGAGGTTATATCTGTGACCCAGTATAAGATGAGATTTTTAGTGTTGGCTCGTCACACGATTTGATTGGTTCCCACAAATACGGAGATGATTAGGAGGTTCATTAATGGCCTCAATTATGTACTGCGCTTCGTCGTGACTCGGGAGATTGCACCAGGTGCTAGGTTTGAAAGAGGTGGTTGATATTGCTAAGAGGATAGATCAGGTCCATAGTTAGGAGCGTGAGGAGAGGGAGGCCTAGAGGCCACCTGGTTTGGGTGGTTTTAGCGGTGTTTCTTCTAGAGGACAATCCCACCACAGCAAGGGTCATCCTTATAGGCCTGCTCAGATGGATCGTCTGGTTCATCGTGGGAATCAGCTATCCATGGTTCATACAGTGCTCGTCCGCGTCAGTCATCTCTCAATTCCCTCCCATCTCAAAGTTCATCTCGTGCTCCATCAGTTCAGAGTTCATCTATACCAGGTCTTTTAGTAGTTATTCAGGTTCACGGGGTCTAACTCAGCCTCCACCACCATTGGCAGATCGGAGTTGCTTCGAGTGCGGGGAGTTTGGACATGTGTGGAGGCAGTGTCCCTATTATTTTAGAGGTCGGGTCAGGCTATGACTTCCACATCTGCTACTTCACCACCCGCTCATCTAGATCGGGGTGAGGCTTAGGCAGCTAGAGGTCACCCGAGAGGGGGAGGCCAATCAGGTGGCGGTTAGGCTCGATGCTATGCTTTCCCTGCCAGGACAAAGGCCATTGATTCACACGCCGTGATCACAAGTATTATCTTAGTATGCTAGAGCACGATGCTTCCATATTTGTTGACCCTGGTTCCACTTATTCATATGTATCATCATATTTTTCTCATTATTTGGATATGGCTTGTGAGTCCTTAGTTTCTCCTATTCAAGTATGTACACCGACGGGCGATTCTAGTGTTGTGGACCATGTGCATCGATCGTGTGTGGTGACCATTGGAGGATTTGAGACGGGAGTCGATCTCTTATGGCTTAGCATGGTTGATTTCGGCGTGATTCTGTGCATGGATTGGTTGTTCCCATGCCATCCATTTTAGATTGTGACTCAAAGACTGTGGCGCTAGTGATGCCGAGGTTACCTAGGATCGAGTGGACAGGTTCTCTAGGGCGTGTTTTTCATACTTGGATTTTTACGATTGTTGGTTCTGATACTCCTATCATTGGATCTTTTCCGGTAGTGCGAGACTTTCCAGTTGTGTTTCCTGCAGACCTGTCAGGCATTCTGCCCAAGAGGGATATTTATTTTGGCATTAACTTGGTGCCGAACACTAAGCTCATTTCTATTCCTCTGTATCGTATGGAACCTGCAGAGTTTAAGGAATTGAAAGATCACCTCATGAGTTTCTTAACTAGGGGATCATTAGGCATGGGTTTCCCCTTGGGGTGCACTGGTTCTGTTTGTGAAGAAGAATGATGGTACTATGCAGATGTGTGTTGACTATCAACATTTGAACAAAGTCGCAATTAATAACAAACATCAGTTCCAGCGCATTGATGTGATGACCTAAGGGGTCATTTTATGAATTTAGACTCCGTTCTAGGCTTATTTGCCATTAAGAGATTTAATATTAACCACCTCGATTTGCGTGCGCTGTCCGGCCTTGAAACCGGAAAGCTTTAATGTGAAAATATAATAAATAATAATTTTTAGAATTAAAATTTTGGTTTTAGTTTACTTGAGTCAACATTTTGAGTAAACGGACTCAGATCTGTGTTTCGACGATGCCGGAAGGTCCGCAATAAAATTATAGGACTTGGGCGTGTAACCGGAAATGAATTCCGAGGTCCCAAGCCTTAGAAATCAATTTTTGGAAGAAATTGTTTTTCTGAAATATTTATGAAATAAAGAAAAGAATTATTGTTTAAAATCATTGGTATCGGGCCCGTATTTTGGTTCCGGAGCCCGATACAGATTTGTTATGATATTTAGGCCTTGCCTGTGAAATTTGGTGAAAAACGGAGTTCTTTTGGCGTGATTCGTACATCCAGTTGAAAAGTTATGAGCTATAAGTGTTCTTGAGGAAGATAATGAGTTTTGAGGTTTAATTCATAGTTTTACATGTTATTTTAATGATTTGATCATACGAGCAAGTCTGTATGATGCTTTTAGACTTGCGTGCATGTTTGGTTTAGAGCCCCGAGGGTTCGGGTGAGTTTCAAATAGGTTTTGGTTGTGGTGCGCTCGTTCTTTCTTATGCTTTGACGTCGTTTCTTCAAGCATAAATGATATCATATTGAACAAATGAGCTCCGATTTCTGTTTCGAATGAAGTATTAGATCCGTATCGTAATTACAGACCCGTAGCAAAAAGAAGGCCAAATACATCGGCGGCCACTTAAAGTTGTTCTGACTTTTCACTTTGGCATTTCATCTTAAGTCCGTCCCATTTGAACATTCCAACCACACCTCGAATGTGTCATTTAGACACAACTTAGTGATGTGGCATAGTGCGTGTAATACACATTTATTCAGAGCGTGAGAGATCAATTTTTCTTTTTAAAATTCTTTTCCCTTTCTTTTTTCCTCCTACTCTTTCACACGCCATTACCGTCCCTTCTCTCTCTTCCTCTCCAGTAGTTTTCATCGCCGGACTTAATGGATTTCCGGCGAGTTCATACCCATACGACGTGTCTGTGAAAGTTCAACACCAGTTTGTTTGAGTTCTTGGATGATTGGAAGGAGACCG